>JABXWE010006024.1:0-40569 GCA_014611495.1 Limonius californicus | reverse complement strand
GACGACTTGCGGATTTCGAATCTATAAGGCATAAGCAACAAATTGGACTACTTCAACAATTTTCACTCTGAAGTGCCCACTAACTTTTTATTTAAGGGTCTTCTTGCAGCGCGGGCACTCTACTATAACTGTCAAATGTCAAATCGATCTGCCATGTAGATTGTCGTCAACAGCGGGTTTAATAAACTAATCAGTGTGTATTTTTAAAATGGAAAAAATTGAACACCGTGCCGTGACAAAGTTTCTTTTTAAAAAAGGTTTAACACCTACGGAAATTTTTAACGAAATGAAAGGTGTGTTAGGTGATACTGCACCTTCATTTACAACAGTAAAAAAATGGGCTGCAGAATTTAAACGTGGTACAAGCTTAGAAGATGACCCCCGCAGCGGACGACCAAAAACAGTCACGACACCGGAAATCATCAATAAAGTGCACGATATTGTTTTGAAGGACCGCCGTAAAGCTAGCTGAAAGTTCTACTGCTATGGACATTTCTGATTAACGCTCATTTCATATTGTAACCGAAGAATTACGGATGAGAAAACCGTCTACAAGATGGGTGCCGCGTTTGTTAACGATTGATCACAAACGCACTGGAATGCAAATGTCTCAAGAGTGTTTAGAACAAGAAGGATGCGATACGGCTGATTTTATTCGCAAATTTGTAACGACTGATGAAACTTGGGTCCACCACTTCACCCCCGAAACAAAACAGCAGTCAGAACAATGGAAGCACAGAGGTTATCCGCCTCCGAAAAAGGCAGTCATTTCTATCGGCAGGAAAAGTTATGGCTTCCATTTTTTGGGACGCTAAGGGCATACTACTGCTTGACTATCTTCCTAAGGGTCGAACGATAACTGCAAAGTACTATGCTAATTTTTTAGACCAACTGAACCAAAATATTCGTACCAAAAGACCGGGATTTTTAAAGAAAAAAATCATTCTTCATGATGATAATGCGCGTCCGCATACAAGTGTCATTTCTATGGCAAAAATCGCCTAATTGTTGCCCCATCCGCCTTCTTCTCTGGATTTCGCTCCGTCCGACTTCCACCTCTTCCCGCAGCTGAAAAGTTTCCTGGGCGGCAAGCGATTTTCGTCAGATGATGATGATGAGCTGAAAGCAACACTAAACGGTTATTTTGAAGACCCCGAAGAATCGGACTTCCGGGATGGGATAAAGGCGCTAGAGCATCGCTGCACAAAGTGTATTGAAGTTCAGGGAAACTATATTGAGCAATAAAAATCATTTCAAACAGTCTTTCATTATCAGGCCGCGAACATATCAAATTACCCTCGTGCATATTAAGATTACTATTTTTATCCTCTATTGTTTGGTTATTTATACTGCCTTCCTGTACATTCATACTCTCATTTGCAGAGTTTAAAATATTATCGGAATCAGTATTTTCAAACGCAACAAAGCCTTTGCTATATTTTCGTAAATCTACTCTATTTTTCCTTGGATGTTTTTGACCATAGTAATTTATATAGGGCTTAATTAGCAGAAAACTCATATGCTGGCTATTCTTTGGGTATTTTTGGAGATATCAGAATTTTTCTACAATTTTTGTACAAAGCCAAGGTGGTGAAAATGTCTTTAGAAAAAAAGCTTACATTCGGTACAATAAAGGTAACCGGTATCCTAAGCTGTACCACCCGGTTCCTAAATTGTACCAGTAGTAGTTTGTTATTATTTACGGCAACAAACGAAGTTCTAGGTATTTTATTACGTAAACGAAAACATTATTGTATAAAGAAAACAAAACATTTATATTATTAAATAAACTTTAACTCAAAACAACTTAATAAGTACAGACCAAATAAAATACATTTATAAAAATGCTAAACTTTAGGTATCGAATCTTTAGGCACAATCGTCACAAACAAACTTTGTTTTCTGTTGCTGCCGAACAGGATTCGTGAACCCATCTCCTACATTTCAAGCATTGGACCATATCTTCAAGTAAGTTCTCCTCGCAGATAAAACAATACCAGTCTTCCAAATTTACTTCAGTTATTGGCTGCTTAGAAGTGGATGGTTGAGGGTCCTCACGAACCTTACGTTTAACTTCCTTTACTTTAACTGGTTTTTTTTTCTTTTTCTTTTCTTTCAGTTCCTCTTTATAGGGAGTAGAAGTCAAAATAATAGCCCATTGAGCAGGCCGACTTCTCTTCTTTGGTTTAGAAGTGACAGAAGGTAATGGAGATAACATTTCCGGGCTGAAGTATTGGTCTTCAATTGGGTTGTCAGTAATGCCATTTTCCTGATTAGTAGGTGTCATATTTCTGACTACAGGCTGATTTTCTGTTATAATTTCAGCTGCTTCTTCATGATGAGTTTTACGGATTTCAGATGGCAGGAAATCTGCATCAGTAACAGTAAATCTATTTACAGGACAAATTCCCGATCCTCTAAATGATCCCATAGCATTAGCCAATGTTGCAGCCTGGCTATATGCTGTGCACAATAATTCCGCCACTTCGAACTGTGTTATTGCCTGGGATGGATGACTTTTAATCCACGATTCTTGTATGTAATATTTTCCCAGTGGGCAAAAAATCCCACGTCCAAGGGCTGTAGTCTGTGTGTAGTATGGCCCGGTAATTGGAGTAAAATTACTCCAGTTACTTTAGCTAGCTCTATAGCTTCAATGTTTTTCGAATGGGTAGTGTGGCCATCCAATAGTAGTACAACTTTACTATTTGGTGTTGGGTGAACATTATCGATAAAGTGTCTAAGAAATTTCACAAACAGCTCAAAATTTATATAACCACTTTCTGATACCTCGATTACACTGCCAGGTGGAGCTCCTTTTTTTAATGCATCGTGCATTCTCATTCGCTTGAAAATTATCATCGGTGGAATTAAAAAAGGGCTTGTACAGCAGACTATCGTGGTATTTATTCCTCGTTCTCCACTTGTGATACCACCAATTTGACGTTTTCCCTTTTGGCCCACTATTTTTTGAGTCGTTTTGGACGGTTGAAAATCCCGATTCGTCTGCGTTAAAGATGTGGGTTTCATCCAGATTATTTTCTTCAACAATTTTCTCGTAGAGATCAAAGAATTCGTTCACGTTTGTTCGATTAAATCCTTTAACTCTAGCTAATGATGTAGCTTCCGGCTGTCGTAATGACAAGTTAGGATGTCGTCTTATTAAACTATAATACCATTTCTTGCCAGCTATTTTTTATCTCTATTGAAATTACAATTTTTGATTTTATTTTTTTCTGCTGTTTGTAACGCCAGTTTTCTAATTTCGGTAATTGTTAATCCAAACATGTGTTTATATGTTGCACGAGGTCGTCTTCAACAGGATCGGTAAGAGCAGATGTGCGCCCCTTAAATATTGTATTTCCTTTTGCATATTTATTGCTATCATTCAAATGTCTTTTGAGGGTTGGTTTGCTTATTCCAAATTGTCGGCTGCATTCAGTGAGTCCTACACCCCCTTCCTTATACGCCGTAATGGCATTTTTTAGGTCCTCTTCAGACCATTTTAATACTCGGTCTCTTTCTTGTTCATCTATAAAAGATTTCAATTTAAAATTAATGCTGTAAAAAATATCAGCAAACGAAGCTCTTCAGTTTTACTACACTATTCTTCTAAATTGTACCGGTACAATATAGGCAACCGTGCACTGGTACGAATTAGGCAACTTGACAATTTTCTATTCGATGTTTTTTTTTCTCCGTATTACAATGCAAAGCAATAATCAGAATTTACAGTTAGAAGGCCAAAACTATAACATTTTCATTGCAGCTATGGTTAGTTGTGAATACATGCAGAAAATTCAGTAATTGACTTACATTTGAGGTAGAAAATCTATAACGAATGGAGCACAAAACGTTTTTCTGCAACAATTTCTTCGTCGTACGTCGTACTGGCGCGAAATTTTTTCCAACTGCCCAGAATAATTAATTATTTGATGTGGTAATCGCTAGACGGTGCTATGAGTAGCGAATCTAGCGAAATTAAGAAGGTACGATTTAGGCGCCGGTACAACTTCGGCAACTCTCCCCTACAGTTTGTATCATATATGAACGTGGCGCTTCATGTCTACCACAACGTTGCCCATTTCCCATTTATTTGACACATTATTGCGCACAACTACGTCTTGATCAATCATGCATTATAAATCCTTGGCATTTTAATCATAATAGGTTTTGCCATGATTTTGCGTATGCTTTACATTTTCACACTACTGCGGTTGTAACAACCATAAAGAGATTGGCAACTTAGTTTAACAAACTCGATTCATTAATAGTTGTGCATGGGAGTAATTCATATGCTTAAGTCGCTTATTTCGATATTCCAATAACACAGAATAGATATCCTTGTTTTCCAACATTTCCTTTTTAACCCTCCTTTTTGCAATAGAGACTGCTTTCTCTCCTAACCCATTAGATTCTGGGGTAGTTAGGACTGCGTGTAACTATATTAAAGTTCCACTCAACTGCAAAATTCTTGCAAGCTAACCTTCCAAAAGGAATATTATCTGCAACTAACATATCTGGAGAGCCGTGCTTTGAGAAGATTGACTTTAATCTTAAAATTACTGAGCTAGCAGATTTATCTTTTAATGACGATATTTCTAACCAGTTAAAATATGCAACCATAAAGCCAAGATAAGCAACATTTCCATAAGTGAATAAATCTGCAGCTACTCTCCCAAGGCCGTTTTGGAATGGGATATAGTAATAGTGACTCTTTGCAATTACGGTACGATATTTTTTCGCAAATTTGACATTTTTGAAGTTTCCTACTTGCTTTGACGAAGTTTTGATTCGGTTTTTTCCAATCCAGAATGTTCTTCACTATGATAACTTCAACATATCAGTGCCTAATTCTGAAGGGACAATAATCTTATTCCCTAAAAACAAAAGACCCTCACAGTGCTCAATTTGGTTTGTTAATTTCCAGTAACAATTAACATTAATAGGAACACTACACCTACTTTTTGACCAACTATTAATACAGTAGTTAATTATTTCCTTTAATGCACTGTCATTTTTGGTCGCTTCGTGAAACTTAACTCGTCTGTCTGCAGACATTGATAACTGATCCATTATGGAATAAATTACATAATGAAATTCACTATTGGTATTGGATTTGTTAACTGTAACTGCTATATATTGAATTTTGCCTGGCATATATTTTACGTTTAGATCATAACCCAATAATCGTAGCAGCATCCTTTGAAGTCTCGCTGATACTTATTTATTTAGATCTTTTTTGAAAATTGGTTATAGGCACTTCAGTGCTCTTTCTAGTACTAACTTTAAGGTTTTATCATGTTCAACTTCATCAGTTCCTGAAATTATTAAGTCAACAAAATGTCACCAAATATTTAATAATTTTTCTTTTGGAAATCTGCAGGAGCAGATGAAATGCCAAATGGTAATCGTCTAAATTGAAATCTCACAAAAGGAGTACTAAAAGTACACAAATCTGAGTTGGAATCATCAATACTAATTGATAATAACCATCTTTCATGTCTAACACTGTAAAGAATTCTTTATTTGGCAACTGAAGTGTCGTCTACTGTTGGAATCATAAAATGCTCCCGTTTAAAATGACTAAATTTAAGTACTTGGGATTGAGGCACAAATGTATGTCTCTATTTTTCTTTTCTACTAGTACCTACTACAGCATTAAGCCATTCGGTTGAGTTGTCCACTTTTCTAATGATACCTTGACTGTTCATTTCGTCTAATTTGATTTTTAACCTATCAAAAAGGCTCCGTGGTATACGCTACAAAGGTTGTGTTTTGTTGGAAATTTACCTAACCCTATAAACAGCGACTTATATTGTTTAAGTACATTATCTAAATTACTGAAATTAGTTGTCATCTAATCTACCCTCTTAATTACATTTAAATCGAGACATGCTTGTAGACCTAACAAAGGTACTTGTGATTTCACATCTATTGCTATAAACTTAACATAAACAGGTTCCCTGTTATCTGCCTGCACATTTCAGTTCTCCAAATCCTAAGGGGTTTAGCTTAAAATTACCATATGCAAGCAGCGTTATTTGACATGGTTTTACTTGGATTGCTGGATGCACGATGTCTAAACTGTCTTTCGATAATACGTTGGTTTCAGCTCCTGCGTCAAGTTTAAGTTGATCCACTTTCCATTGACTTTAATTTCCTTTCTCCACGAACTGCAAGTTTTTCCAGTCCCTTTTCTAATAGCACTAATTGAATCCAGTTCATGGACTGAATCAAGGTACACATCCTCGTTGTCTTCGTATCTTTCTTCTGATTCTATGATTTCATTAACTTTCTTCCTTTCTGAAACAGATTCTTCTTTCTTTGGCGCACACCCTTCTTTCTGGTACATTTGTGCAAAATTATTTTGCCCTTGACACTTCACACATGTTTTTTTGTAGGCTGAACACTTATTCCAAACACGACTGTAGCCACACTTTCGGCGCTGTTTTTTGCTGTTGCTTTTTTGACTCATCCTTGGAAAACTTACACTGTGTTCAGTAGCTTGCATTGCTTGTGCATGAGTTTTACTAATATCAATTAACTTACAAAATTCTATCACTTTCTGTAAATCAAGCTTTGGTTCTCCGAGAAGTCTTTCTTGTATGTTTTTATCATGAATACCTAGTACGACTCTGTCTCTAATCATTGACTCTTCTTGTGGATATTCACATGATTGTACTGCTTTTCTTAGCTCTGTTACAAAGCTATGAAAAGGTTGCCCTCCTTTTTGGTTAATGTTATTCAACACAAATCTTTCAAAAACAGTATTCTTAGTTGGGGCGCAATGTGCTTTAAACTTATCTAAAATTATTTGTAGTTTCTCCTTACTTTTGTTTTCCTGTTGCGAGAAGGCGAATGTGTTGTAAAGGTCTAGTCCTTCATCACCAATGCAACTAAGCAGCGTGGCTACTTTTGTGTTGTCCGTTCTTTCTGTTCCTCCTGACGCCTCAAGAAATAGTGTGAATTTCTGTTTGAACTTCTTCCAGCGGTCGGACACATTTCCCTCCAACACCAGCGCTTCCGGTGGTCTGAAGCAAGATTCCATTCTAAAATCCATTGCATCGAATAGTAAAACTATAAAATATAATACACCTAATAGGGTCGTCACATAAATTTCAAATTAATAGACATTATAGTAGTTCTTCTCGATCATAGAAAAATACTAAAGTTAGTATCAAACGCACAAGGATAAATTACTTCAACAACTCCCCTGATAAATATATTCCCTCAAGTTCCCGAATAAAAACAAGCGTCTGTCCCACAGACATCAAAAATATCCTGCATTTATATGTGTAAAGTAACTTTTAACGTATCTAAATAATTGTTATAAGAAATAATTTCAAATAATGTAACGTGTAAAAAGAAATTTAGTTCCGTCCTCTTTTAGTTTTAGTTTGATCATCCTAAACCTTCGATGGTCACCAACATGTGGAACTCCGCAGGTTTTCTAGCTTTAATTTAGTAATCACTATCTCCCTGGTTTTTGTATCCACAGGGATTATAAAGAATGGTACTACAGCGTCCACCAAAGGTTCTTCTATAAAGCTCCGTAACTCCGTAACCACGCGACTTGAGCAAATATGTTTGAGCAGTTGGAAACGCCGTCCCAAGTACCGTAACGGTGTATAGGTGCTACTTTAGGACAAAACTCATGGGACTATCATAACCTAAAAAACGGTTTTTTGCATTGCAAAATTAAACCCACCTTGCGATTTCAATTAATTTTAATAATAGTGGAAAAAGTCGGGTAATTTGTCTTGCGCCAGTAGGAAAAGCATCACGAATGCAACTCGGTGGAATGGAAACAATTCAATCCGCCACCAGGGGGAGCGAATGTTTTTGCTTTGCAGCGACGTAACACGAAAACGACATGATTGTTTGGACAGTTCGATGGAGCTGTCCAAGTACTACAACAATATACATGTGCGACTCCAACACAAAACCTGCTGAAACGACATAACCTCAAAATATCGTTATGTACAGAGTCGTGCTCAATTCTCTGCCAATTGGTTGTTACACCAACGAGTCAGCTTCTGCACTTACCAGTATGTGGGTGTAAACATATTGAGGCACCGAACCAAACAAATTGTCCATTGACGAACGCTGCTGTGGAAAATCGAAAATTCAAATGCTGTCGACTTTAATATATAATCTAAGCATGTTATTGCCATTATAATTTTAGACCCCCTTCCTTTTTTCATTCCATCACTCCTCCCATCCAGCAACCCCATTCTTCTTCTTTCTCGGATTTCCTCTTTTTCTTTCCATTATTCACCACCATCATCCTTCTACCTTCCCCCTTTACCCTTATTCCCCCTCGCAAGGCGGTTTCTGGGGAATGGTACGAGTAATCACCATTCCAGTCAGTCTCTAACCGTTAAATATAAAGAATATCAGTTTTCTACAATATTTATGCATTACAATTAATTTTCTTAATATAATTTTTTAATACCATTGTGAAACTATTTGACGCCAGATCAAGAGAGCTTTATTTAAAAATCGTGGTTTTCTAATGCTTGTATTGTAAAATCATCAATTTACATTGCAGGAGCGAAATTTCCAAATGAATTATGGATGATAAGAAGAAATACAACTACCTGGAAAATGTTCTTCAAACTATCAACAGAAACTACATTTCCTTGCCTAAAAATGAAGTCAGAAGAAACAAATGGGTTTTGGAGAATGTAAGTTAGATAGTAATATGTTTCTGTTTTTGTTGATTTATTTAGTTTATTTTTTAAATAATTAGCTAGCGTTTTAACAAAAGGTAATTAAACGTACGTATGCCTACGGAATTTACTATGCCTGATGGAGCGTGGAAGTTTAATTGGGAAGACAAAAAAAGTTAGTTATTTTGTTTTCAAATAAATATAGATACACCCAAACACCGTGAATGGATTTTTTTCAGTTATCTTGTTCGATATGCAAAATTAATAATAATATGTATAATATTGTTCTATGCAACCTGTTCGTAAATTGCAAATGTAAAAGAGATAATACTTGAAATTAATTATTTGAAAGAATGTAATGTTAATATACGCGCTTACAAGATTAACTATCCTTTAGTGTAATAGCCTAGTGGTAGGTGCTTGCCTTGTGTGGGCCGGTCACTTGTTGAAATTCAAATTTTTTAAGTGTTTTATTTTTTTACAATACTGTAATAACGTACAGAGTGTCAATAATACAATTCTTTTGTATTCCCCATGTTTAAACCACATATTCCTTAATAAGCTCTCTGTGGCAGAAAATACAAGTAATGAGTAATGGATCTAATGTAAGAAGGCCATGGAAAACATAAGTATTTTTCATGGCTTTTTTAAATGCATTCGAATTCATAAATTATGTAAAGTAACAGTAAGTGAATCCGAAACCGTCTAAGACAGCCGATACATTCTTCATGGCCTCTCGTTGTGACAATTGACAGTGCCCGGTATAAAACCTTTGTAACCTGTTTTCTTAAAATGTGTACGACAGCTTTAAACATCACAACTTTAGCAGATGCCTTGGGCTACACAATTATTTCTAAAATCTCCTATTAATCGCCTACTATTGGAATACGATCCATTGGAAGTCCTATTTATGACATTGTCACTTCCATCAATGTTATAATTTCTAAATATTCAGTTTACACAGTCTGTTACTTCGCATGTACCAATCTACTTATTTGTAATTGTAAAGAGATAGGTTGGTTGACTGTTGTTTCTTAATAACCAAAGCTGTTGTTCCATCACCATACATGCATGATACTCGCAAAATTTATCGACGTACCACTTGCGTAATCGCAATTGTTCTACACTTACAATACCTGTTGCAGTTGCTCTTCTCCTGGAGCAGGGCGTATTAATAATTTTCCACTTTCATGACATTATCTCATAAAATGATATCAGTCATCCACATGTGTGTAGTTTTGATGTAATTGCAGATTGTTAAAAGTTTTAACTGTGCTAGTTTTATCCGCTCCGTGGTACTCCTAAAAGTGATCGGTGTACCATTTGCACAATTTTCATCATTCTACCCTTAATATAAGCCCGCATTATAGTTCACTTGATATAGATTACCCTTGGTCCAGTTGCAGCTGATCTTGTTCTAGGATAGGATGCATTAAGAACTTCCATGACATTTTCTCACCAAACGATATCAGCCGTCCACATGTTTGTATATTTGATGAAATTCCTAATTGTTTGCCATTTTTATTGCGCTAGTGTTACCAACTTTAAATGCTGGTACTTCTACCAAGGATGTAATTTCTCCGAATAACCAGTTTACAAGTGTATTGTGTTTCATACGCATCCATCTAGTTACCTTTAGTTATAGGTAAATAGATTAGCTAGGTGTTGTCTCTTAGTAACCCAAGTTATAATTCCATCACTATATGTGCGTGGTACTCCTAAAAGTGATCGGTGTACCATTTGCACAATTTTCATTGTTCTACACTTAACATAACCCCGCATTATAGTTCACTTGATATAGATTACCCTTGTTCCAGTTGCAGCTGATCTTGTTCTAGGATAGAGTACCTACATTAAAAACTTCCATGACGTTATCTCACCAAATGATATCAGCCGTCCACATGTTTGTATACTTGATGAAATTCCTAATTGTTTGCCATTTTTATTGCGCTAGTATTACCAACTTTAAAAGCTGGTACGTTCTACCAAGGATGTAATTTCTCCGAATAACCAGTTTGCACTGCGTGTTGTGTTTTATATGCATCCATCTACTTACCTTTAGTTACAGGTAAATAGATCAGCTAGGTGTTGCCTCTTGGTAACCCAAGTTATAATTCCATCACCATTCGTGCGTGGTACTCCTAAAAGTGATCGGTGTCCATTTGCACAATTTTCATCAGTCTACCCTTAATATAACCCGGCATTATAGTTCACTTGATATAGATTACCCTTGGTCCAGTTGCAGCTGATCTTGTTCTAGGATAAGATGCATTAACAACTTCCATGACATTTTCTCACCAAACGATATCAGCCGTCCACATGTTTGTATATTTGATGAAATTCCTAATTGTTTGCCATTTTTATTGCGCTAGTGTTACCAACTTTAAATGCTGGTACGTCTACCAAGGATGTAATTTCTCCGAATAACCAGTTTACAAGTGTGTTGTGTTTCATATGCATCCATTTACTTACTTTTAAAGGTAGATAGATCACAGGTAGATGTTGCCTCTTACCAACCCAAGTTATAATTCCATCACCATACGTGCGTTGTACTCCTAAAAGTGATCATTGTACCATTTGCACAATTTCCATCATTCTACACTTAACATAATCCCGCATTATAGTTTGCTTGATATAGACTACCTTCGATCCAGTTGCAGTTAATCTTGTCCTCAGACAAGGTATATTAAACACTTTCTACTTTCATGAATTTGCCACAAAATGATACCAGCCATCGAAATATTTATATATTTTATTGATGCCTAGCTTTATAGTGCTAGTGTTACCAACTGTTAGAACTGGTACTTCTACCAAGAATATAATTTCTCCAAATAACCAAGTTACACAGTCTGTGTTTCGCAGGTACCCATTTTCTTACCTATCCTTGTAAGTAGATAAACCAGCTGGTTATTGCCTCTGAGTAAGTTCAGTTATAATTACATTACCATACGTACAGGGTACTCTTAAAATCGATCGACATACCATTTGCAAAATCTTTCTTGTTATACGTTTACAATAACCCTTGGCATAGTCTAAGAACCATCGTAGAACTTCTACAAAAAAACGTTACAACATCTTGTTTCCAGCCGTATAGCGTAGTAATAAATTTGTAACCTATTTTTTTAATTAGGTATTTTCCTTCGACTGTTCTATGCAGACGTTTCCCTCAAAACCCATTTCAAAATGCTACCATTACATCAAACTGAACTGTACTGTACAGACAGAAGTAAACGTTTAGAAATAACGAATGCTTTCTGCTCATTAATGACTAGCGTATATATCCAACGATTTTCAGTCGCTTTTCTTTTTTAATTCTATCATAAGGGTAAAGCTTCTATCTTCTTCCATATAGTGTACTATATACTATAGTATAATATAATATATTTAAACAATACTGCTGTTGGTAGCTGTCAAATTATTTGTATATCCAATTAAAATTCGGTTTTTATCTTTGCAGTCTATTTTGAAGGCCTGCGTCCTCAGGTTATTAATAAGCTTCAGCTTTCTAGCTTACAACAATACTGATAATTTCTAAGCTAATAACACGGTCAACGGTAAAACCATCAATTGGCTATTCGCTTTTTCAGCACAACCATCTTGCCCAGAAGTGTAGCAATTTCACAATTTTTAACACCACATGATCATTATTTCAAAATATTTTAACACCGATAACAGCTTGCTAGTTATGTATTTCCAAAATTGAACAAAAATACATAACACACTAATGTAGAATACCTATAACTGGTATATTTACAGGTACTCGACCAACTAATTACCAAGATGCAAGAAAAAGATTATTTATTTAGATGCTTATACTCCAGGGTGTTTTATGGTGGTAGCTTTTACGATGGCGTAAGGGTTGGAAAACCGGAAGAATTCGATTTGGATCTTTTAATGGCATTGCCAAAATTTGCCAAACCAACCCCAACCAACAGTAACATACCCGGGTTTGTACACCTGCAACTTAAGGATTACGCAAAATGGGAAAAGCAACCAGAAGCTCGACAACTAGCGTATGATATATGTTTTATGTACTTGTAGCCGTATAACTTTATTTGTTTAGATTACATGGATCACAAAAATGTGCTTTATTGCCATTGTGTGTAATGACGTATAGCAAATTTATTTCATTAAATAATATTGCAGTAATTTGGCTAATTTGTTGGATAGAAATCATTACTTAATAACCACTAAAGTTTCTACCTGGATAGAAGGAATTATTAGAAAAGCCCTGAATGATTTCCCCCAATCAGACAGACGTGCTGTATTTAATACTCCAAACGGCAGATTTCGGGTAAGTATATATTTAACACACCTAAAATGTACTGTTTCTTGTTTTCTATTACTCAAGTTTAATTCCTTTTGTATAACTTGCAACTTATGTAAATCATAATTAGGTAAAAATACATAAAGGAGGACCTGCACATACACTGAAATTGTCTGGAACCATAGGTAAGAAGAAAGTAGTCATGGATGTGGATTTTGTTCCATGTTTTGTATTCGGCGAAGACCAATGGCCTCCAACTCCATATCGGTCTAATCCTATCCCTGAAAAAGTAATGGTATTGCTTTTAATTACCTTCCATTTTTAAGTAGTACAATCTATTTTAGCCTGAATTCTTCATTGTGCCAAAAATACCGAGAGGAAACAGAAAATTCAGGAGATATTGGCGCCTCTCCTTCCAAGAGCAAGAACGTATACTAATTTACAACAGAAGATATTTGAAACCAACACTTAAATTGATTAAGGTTTGTTAATTAATTTGCAGAGCGGAACAGCACGCTTATTTGTGGAAATTTCAGAAACTGAGAGATAATTTAGATCATAAAATAGTAGCAAGTTACTTTATAAAGACTGTCTTCTTATGGGAAGTGGAGAAGGACGCAGAACTATGGAATAATTCATTGAGCTATGTCTTTATGACTGTAAGACCGAAACAAAACTTCACTAAATCGATATTTCATGTCACTTTCGTAGATGTTAAACAAATACAAGCAGTTCTTCGAACAAGGGACTATTCTATATTTTTGGAATAGAAGAAACAAACTCTTAGGAAGAGATGATAATGCAGAAGCTGTACAGAACATTGCAAACAAGCTTAAGAATATTATTAATGACATTGAAAAGCATCCTAATAATCCTCATGTTCTGGAAAAATATTTTGGTATGTTTTATCCTTTTATATAATAATTAACGTAAAATATTTACAATTCCTGTAAATAACCTACATAGTATCTGCCAAATACTGGTAATATTAATTTAAACAATTTTCTCCCTATCAAAAATATGTTTAAGGATATCCCAACTATGATATTCGTCTACTTGAACATTGGAAAGCGAATTATAACCAATATAAAAGACAATACGTGTAATATACAACAATCAAGGTTGGTTACAAAGTCGTGGCGTACTAAGAAAATTAGAAAAACCTTGACATTGGGGTTGGAACCATTATACTTTTTTAAATATGGTAGTTGTAATAACGTGAAAACATTCACTAAATAGGTCTTGTAATATTTTCAACCTTGTATGAAAATTTTTCTGTACCATTAACGACTCAACTCTAATAGATCTGTTAGCTGAGAAGTTGTTTTTCGTAAAATTTCCCAAAAAAGGACCTTTCTTAACATATAGAAACATAGTTGGGCTGTATGGTTCATTTTCGTCCAGCAGCTATCATAGCATGTAGCAGTAGCGCATTTCATGCTTAACGTCAACAATAGCAGTAATTAATTCCATAGTTGTATAAAATCGTACCCAAAGACTCGCACGGGTTTTTGTAAATAATTTTCTGCTGGCACTCCTCAATATTATTTATTTTAATATCACATCATATAATGAGCACAATTATTTAACCATATAAATCAGTGCTTCTCAAACTTTTTTGGGTCACTACCCTCTTGGTTGCGACTGTTGCGCCCCATGTACTATGTACACAGAGGTCCTCAGGGCTTTTTTTAGCCCAACAATATAAAGTGAAGCTAAGTAAATGATATGAATATTTGTCTGTTTGCCTCCTAAATCGTAAATCCTGCATGTATGTGTGTGAATTATAGAGAAAACTATTTACAGGACTTTATTCCTTCATTGTAAAAAATTACTATATAAAGTCAGTTGTAGTCACTTAAACTAAGTCATAAAAATTAAAATTAATTACATAAATAAGTCATGATATTAACGGAAATATTTAATTATATTTAAATATTTAATATGATGTTTGAGATTGGTGAAGCTTTATTAGTTCTTCAATATTACGTTTAGGGGAAGGTGGTCCACAATCGGACAAAATAAATATTTTTGAAAACTTTAGTTTTCATTATTTTTCTACAATTTTTTGACACAGAAAGCTCACGTACATTACCTACCCATTAGGATAACAAAAACTGCGAAAATTAAATATTTTTTTAAGAAAAAGAACAAAATCAACATTTTACAATTTTGTCTGATTGTGGATCTACGATATTCCACAATCAGACGATCATACAATTTTTTTTCTTATCGAACCTCTAAGCCACTAAAAGCTATTTCGAATTTTATAAAAGCGTTCTGATGAATTGTTGAGCCAAGGCGCTTCGGCTGAGGCATAATCAGCTTGATATTTTTTTCCGCACCTGTGAAATATCCTCCACGTTCGGAAAAACAAAACTGTCGTCATATCTTTTTGAGCGTCGCATAAACTTCACTTCATATTCGTCTTCATCACATTTCTTCATAATCTGTCCTATGTAATATATTTTTTTCGATTTATCTACAAATTCGACAAGGACATAGTCCTCAACTTCTGGAAGTTTCTCAAGTTTATTTGTAAGGCACAGGGGAGATTCTTCTTCAAACCATTCGACGTCCTCTAAAGAATCGTCAGATAGTACCGGTTCATCTTCTGATTCTGAAGATTCGCTTTCTGCCAGTATCTTCTTTTTGCACTGTTTTATACTTTTTCCTTACAGTTTCCTTTCCTTCTCTTTCTCCTTTTCTGGAGTATCGGTGAGAATGAAACTCCTTCCTTTTTCTCTAGGTTTCCTAGTAGTTTTTCTAGGTAATGCTTTCGGAGCCTTTAAATTCTTCAGGGCTTACGAATGTTTCTTTTGGGGTGGTGTGGTCTCAATGTCTTCTAGGATTTCTTGGTCCTCCTGGCTTGTAGATGGATAGGATTGATTAACAATTTGATTTTGTTTGGTAATGTCTTATAAGTACTTTTGTTTAAATTTTCTTCCGGTAGTTCCCTGTTGGTCACCTCACTCTGGGCAAAGTCATCATCGTTAAAAATGAATCTATCAGAGGGGTGAATTCCCGTGTGTCTAAACCCAGACTTGATGTTCGATAGAGTCATTGATCGTTCAAAGGCTTTATTAACGCATTCGCCTACTTCGTAAATGTCAATTGGTTGACCAGGATGTCTTAAAAGAGGTGTCTGTATGGCAGCATCATAATGAATTTTAAAAGAGGAATAAATAGCAACATCTAGCGGCTGAAGCTTATGAGAAGTATGGGGTGGCAATGTTAAAATGATCACCCCATTCTTCTTGGCAATATCTAAAGCCTGTATGGTGATGTGGCTCTCATGACTATCCATTATCAACAATTAACGATTGTTCAAACTGTTGGCTGTGTAACGAACAAAGTGTTGCATTACCTCTGGAAAAATTACGTTCGTCATCCAACCGGAATCAAAAACCAATGTGCCTCTAGGGGCATCTGCAGTCATTTTTGGATTTGGTTTCTTTCGCGGAAATACCATAAAAGGGGGAATCGTATTTCCAGAAGCTGACCTAACCTAAGTGTGGTGGTAGCTCAGTTGGTAGAATGCACTTCTGTCTCTTCTGAGCAAAACGCCGTTTCTGACTTGGGTTCACAATCCCAGTATTACTATGCAGTTTATGAAAATCGTGTATACTACAACTCACCACACACAATTTTTCCGAAAATCCGATCTTCAACCATAGGATCTAGTGGTAAATACCTTATCTGAAATTTCTGTTCGGATTCGACGTTTCAACCGCAGATCCCCGTGTTTTTACCTTATCGCTGAGGAGAAACACGTGGCAGAGAAGAGGCCGATGCCCAACAGTGAGAGAAAAAAGCTGTTGATAATGGTGATGCTAATGAACCTAACTTAAGATAACCTGAGGCCCGTACTCCAGGGCGTGTTCGATTTCCTTCTCTCTGGAGGATATACCGACTAAAATCTCACCCCTTCTCGATCCAAATTACCCCGGAACTATATTACAAACCTTCAGGATCAATTATGCTTTCCTTCACTTCTTAATTTTGTCCTTAGTAGTTATGGTCTTCCGTATTCATTGGTTTCTTTCTCTGATTTACAATCCTTCTTTTCTGTCGTCTGTTTCCTTTGTTTCTATAATTTTTTTAATATATACGTACGGCATTCCATTCGTACGCTTTCCAGCATATTTCTATAATATTTTCTGCTGTAACTGCGCTTCCTAGTTCTAGTTCTAAAATTGGTTACTTTAACCATCTATTCTAGACGGTATGTTCCGGAGTATCCTCTGCAGTGCAGTGTGTGTATTAGTCTTCATTTATTATTCCAGATCTTTTCAGTTAATATTTGCATTAACCACTCAAAATGTGGGCCAAATGATAATTTATCTGACCGTGTTTGCTTTTTACCCATCTTGATACGTCTTTCACTAATTTCTTAGTCCATCTGACTTTGCCAATTTGTTTGTTCTATTTTTCTAGCCACTTTCCTATTCATCTTCATCATGTATCAGCGTTCAATGTACTATCTTTGGACAAACGCCTCCCCTGCTTGTTGCCATTCCAATCAATCAATTGCCGTTCCTATCCAGTGTGCTGCTGCGTGGTCGATGTCCTCCCTCGATCTCGCACGAGTTGGACCTCGAAATTTACGCCCGGTTCTCAGCCCCCACTCGGTTACTTTCCTATTCCACCTGTTATCTTGTCTTCTCATCAAGTGTCCAGCCCATTGCCATTCAACTACGCTGGACGTTCCACCGCACCTTCCACTTTAGTGCTGTTCAATATCCAACCACTCCAAGGACAGATCTTTCCACGTGTCTTTGTAGTATTCTGACCTTCTCCGTATTCGTGTCTGTGAAATACCAAGTTTCAGAAGCATAAGTGTCGAGAGAATACATTGGATAAATACTATTCTTTTCAGATGTTGTGAAGAATACTTCTAATTTCTCGAAACCAGTCTTATTCTTCTGTTGACTTCTTCCAGTTAGAGTCTCTCCATCGTTGTTAACTTGTGAGCTAGATATACTCATACAGACATAATCTTGGTCCTAGAAATGTTCCCTTTTAGCCCTAACCCCTGTGCTGCTTCATGTAGGTCTACGATTGAACTGTGTAGTTCGGGCATTTTTTTAGCCATATTTCGGCTCCATATAATGTGGAACGAGCTAAATTACTTAGTATCTTCCTCTTAAGTGCAGTTGGAGTTTTCATGTTTGGCATTAGCCTCAATGGGGCCGAAATTGAATAGTTATTTATAGCGTGCATTTTCATTTAAAAGTTCTGATCGTACCGAATTCCCAGATATGTTACCGATCTTTTCGATGATATTTTTATATTACGAATTTTTAATGTAATTTTTTTCAAATTTTTGCGCTACAGAGAATGACCGCTTCGATCTTTTCCTCGGCATATTTTAGTCCCTTTTCCTCTACTTTGTTTGTAATTTGTTCAGCTGCTATATTTTCCAGAACCGTGGTACTTTCTTTCGATTTCGCGGTTGCTACGATAGCCATGTCGTCCACAAAGTAGATTGGTAATGTCCCTTGTAGCCATTTAAGGTATGTCATTTCAATACAGGTTTCACAGTAATGGTCCACGCACTGAACCTTTGGCACTCCGCAGGTTATTTCTAGTTCTTCCTTTTCTTCCTATTTTTGAGGTAGGTCGACGTGATTTTTCTTATCTTTGCGCTAATTTGCATGTTAATTATCCCTTTCCCAGATACCATGTTGAAATAGTTTTTAATATCCACTGTAATCAGTATCCAGAACTTTGTATTCGGCATTGCTGTCCTAACTTCTTATACTATTTTTTTTTTACTTTCTCCATAGCTTCGATGATCGACTTCTTCCTCTTCTAAATCCGTCTTGGTTAGTCTCTTCCATTTCCCTTTTAAATCTTTTTTCTAGTGGTTGTTTATACCTATATCTATCCCATAGCGTTTAGTAGGCTGCTTCGGCTTCTGTGTTAGTGTCTGCCGTGCGTCCCTCCATACCTCCGGAAGCTTCCTTTTCTGAACAAACACCACCAGAGCAGTTTTAATAGTATCATTTGCTGTAACTGATAAGATTTGGTCTGGTCTTGGCATGTTGTTATCATTAATTCGCCTCATCGCATCCTCCAACTCTTCTTGTGTAAAGGGCTCTGTCTTCTTCGTTTACCTCGATATTATCCCATTTAATTATCTGGTTGCTAGGGAAGAGTAGCTTTGCCGGGAAAAATGATTTTTGTGTCAATTTTGTTGCCACTGCTCCAGATATCATGCTCAATTTCTTCGCAGCGTTTCTTCCATGCATCTTCTTTTGGTCTTCTGATGTATTTTATTTTCAAAGCATGTTTCTATGCTCAGAAGTATTTTCTTGCTCCTTCTTTTTGCGTACTAGGATATCTTTTTGTCAGCTTCGTTCTACCAGTACGTCCACGTTGTGGGTTGCTATTTCCTTTTTTACCGAAGGTTATTTTCATTGTCTTCTTAATTGCTTCTAGTGTTTGTTTGCATTTGATTCTCGCATTTTATTGAATTCTATTTGAAGTTTTTCTCTGAAGTTTAGGGTAAGTGGGGTTTCAATTTTTTATCCCTTGCTTTTTATTGCCTTTATCTTCCTCATGGGTGTTTGGATACCAAAATATATAATTTGGTGTAAACTTAGATTCTCTTCGACCGCGATATTAAACTTTCGAATCTTATCCATAATGTTCTCTGAACATATTGTCAGTGTAAGATACTGATATGATTTAAAAAAATCAACTTGTTAGCATCAAATGCGATTATCGGTTCCTAACCTACTAATTTAATGAATACAGAATTATAATAATAATTAAAAATAAGATAATCACTCTTAACTTTTAAAATACAATTACAATCGGTTATACGAAGTAAAATATTCTACAATTATACTTATGCATGCAAAATGTGCTTAAACTATATAAAAAATTTATTCACTTTAAGCTCTTTGAAAGGGCATACATATTTATTTTTGTTTGCAGTTTAATGTATATTTGCCTCTTTATTACCTAGCAAGTAAATAAAATAGATAAAATAAAATGATAAATTTGATTAATAATTCTATGAAACAGGCGGACCCCTAAACAAACGAAGAAGAAGACGAAGAAGAATTTGCCCGACACTGAGTCACAATCCACAATAAGAAATTTATAAAAGAAGTATCACCAGGCAGTGGATGAGCTGACAGGTCAATGACATGGGGACATAAATGGCAAAATTAAATATTGCAGAGCGAATTCAGTATATTGTGGACATATTACATATGGAGTCAAACACTACAGATAACGTTTATTTTTACAGTTCAGCGCAACGTAACTGCCAGATATAGCAATACAGTCGTACATAACACAAGTGATATATTTTTTAACTTCTAGAAAATATTTGTAATATATTTTCAACATTCAGTGTTTATATACAAACTGTTTGGCAATTGATTTTTATTATTTTTTAATTAATGTTTTCCTTTAAAATACTTATATTATGGTTTGTATAAAATATTTTTTTTATTTACTAAAAATATGCTTGGAAATAGTTTTAATTCAACACAAAATTCAAACTTAATGTTTTAGATTTTAGTCAATTGTAATAATATTTGTAATGATACATTACCTTTTTATATTTTAATATACGAAAATCCTTTATTATCTGTTACTGAAATATATCCAACCGAAGTTCATTGAATAATCGGATAGCGGCACAACAAAGAAATAATCTAAAAAATGTAAAGTATAAACTAATTAAATGTGAGGGCTTGCAGACGAAATTACCTTGGAAATTGTCTCGATACATTATTATTATAGCTTTTTATTTAGTTTAATATTGTAATTAAACAAGGGCGTATTCAGCTCAAAACGGAAGGGGGGGGGGGCTTATAATAATACACAATTACAAAAGAAAAACACTATTAATAAAATTAATTTTCGAGCAGAAGTTTGCGAGGATTAGTTGCAAATTTTCTAACTACAGGTTCCACTAATTGTTCCTTGTTTCCGAAAACCCGTTGATGGGAATGCATAGCATGGCTAACCCATTTAACCAATTTTCACCAATAGTGCTTCTAAGCCATGTTTTAATTCGGCGAAAGGAGCTGAATGAACGCGTTATAGTGCTTGTTGTGCATGGCTGTGAAAGTAAAATCAGTAGCGCCTTTCTAATTGTTGGAAAAAACAAAACGAGCAATAATTTGCTTTGGAGGCAATACAGGACTTTACATTTAACAGCTTTTTAAAACCTTAATGAAATCTGGCGCTTCTTTTGAACCATAATTCCCTTTCTACTTTGATGCCTTCCAAATTGTAAAAAGTTGCACAAGATGAAGTTTCATTCCATTCCTCCAATGAAACACCTCTCATGTTACTCGGATGGAAATGTGTCGGTGAAAATGCAGGCGGTTTGTCTGCAGAAAATCTGACTTCTAAAGATGATATAATGGAATCCAAGTAAGAAATTATTAGAGACCTTCTACAAAATTCGGATGGATTTCCAGCTGGAGAGTTGCTTCTATCCATTTGTCGGCCAGCAACGCGAGTGGCGGTTATATCAACGTTCAAATAGTTAGCAATGTCGCCTGCTTCTTTCAAAACGTCAGCTGTGACGTTCTCCGCATCTTCCCGATGCTCTCCTAGCATGACGAGAATAGTTTGAATGTGCTGTTTAGCTTTAACTATGTTAAGTGCCTTCAATTGGAGTGTATTTGCTACGGGTTCCAGTATAGAGAAATACTTCGCAATTAATGCTATTGAAACAACAAATGAAGATCTGCATGCATTTGAAATACATTTTTTCTTCATGTTAATATTTTTTTCTTTTTATTTTAAAGATTTTCCACCTTGGAACGGGGGCAACCGCCCCCTCCCCGGATACGCCCTAGCAATTAAACAAACAACTTATCGCTTCGCTCCACGCTTCTAATAAATTCTTTAAGAAGCTACAGTAGTATTTGCTGTTTCCGATCAGGTTTGGTATTCCTGTTTTTCTGTCCTGTTTTTAACGTTGCATGAAGCACTAGTCTGCTGCGTATTCTGTTTATTGTTCAATGTATGTAAGACAATGTGGCATGCAACGATAATGTTGAAAATAGAAGAATCCGACAGGAACATTAAATAATCGCGATCAAATTCGATGTGCATACCTGAAAATCTCAAATGATCTGGGTTTTGAGCTTCTGTTAATCTTTTTACTGTATAATAAAAACGAACCTGTAGGGTCTTGGAGGAAAAGTGTTCGTAAGTAGCTTCAGCAGCCCCTCACAATCAAATCCTGGATATAGGCCTCCTCTGTTTCCTTCCATTTCCTTCTGTCTTAGACTAGTTGATGCCATCTTCTTCCTACAGGTTGTCATATGAGAAGTTTCACTTGAGTGCAGTTGCGCAGTGGCATATTTCTGTTATCTGCAGAGGAGCTCATTTACTTACTAAACGTTGACCACTACAGGCAGGGTACACTCAGAAAAAGTACGCGTTACTTGTGTTAGCAAATGGAGTGAAACTTTGTGCGAGCCCGTTCGTTTACTAACATGAGTGTACTTCGAGGAAGTGAAGAACCGAGAGTAAGTGCATCTCCTTTGCTCCGAATGCTGTCTTGCTTCCTGTTCTGTACATCTAAAGTGAAACTTCTCATTTGACAACCTGTACACGGTCGTCCTTTGTGGACTTACGACGCTATGCCTACGTTGTCTTAGTCTCCATTGTATCACGTGTTTTATCCACGTAGATCTTTCTTGTCCAGCGACATGACCCATGCATCCATTAGTTATTACCAATGTTTAGTTTTGTTTTGTCCTCCTGTGTTGAATTCAGTTAATATAAAAAGTTATTGTAAACATGTGAGAAAAACTTTAACCACGTATAGCTGAGGATATTTAACACCTAAATCACCCAGTAATATTTTTTTAAATTCGACACCGTTTCGGCGATATGGCGCCTTAAAGAGCATCAGTTCATTAAAATGTAAATTTTATTTTAATTTTATTTCTGGTCCGATTTTGATAACCTTTATTGTTTTAGAAAGCTTACAGTCCAAGCTTAATTTTCAGTATGGTAAACTGTACAATTTTTATAATTATGTGTTTGGAACGCCAGCGTGATCCAATGGTTAGAGTACTGGACTCGGGTGCGGAAGGTCGGAAGTTCAAATCCCCGACTAGATCCTTGGAGGGCGCATGCCCAGTCGCTTTAAATAATTAGGTACCTGCGTTCGAAGGAACAAGGGGTAATAATTCGGTTAGTTAATGCGTGATGCCCACCACATTACCGCGTGTCATGAAAAAACACGCGGCAACCGAGTGTTAGAGCAAGGATACGGGGGCTCTGACGTTCCACCTTGCAGGCCAAGCTTCTTCATGGGGTGTACAACCTCACCATTATTATGAAACTTTGCAATTGACTCTAAAATTTGGATAAAATCTAAACCAGAAGTAAAAATTTTGTAAATTAAAGTATTTCTTGAAAACGAGGTCGTTATTCTGAGTTGTTTTGCAGCTTATAAACCAGTAATCTGTGTTTCAAAAAAGGCCTTAAATATTTTCGAAAATTTAGTATTTAAAGAGTAGAAGAAAGTTGGATAGAAACGGAAAAGATGCAGAATTTTCCACAGTTCAATTTTCACAATTTATCATAAATACTTAAATTTTTCAAAAATAAAATAATCTTGTTGGCTTCTGAGAGACCTATTATACGGCCTGTTTCCTAAGCAACATCGAAAACTTCAGGAGGTGATTCCTTGGCCAACTTGAAGACAAAAATTAAATACATCTCGAAATGCTTTGTTTTCGACATCCTTGACTATATCCAGAAAATAACTGCAACTGTTAAATAAATCAACACTACAATACAAAATATGTACATTGGATATAAGTGCTTGTGTTAGTACACCTGCTGTCGTTCTTCTCGCCATTGATTGATATGCGAAAGTTCCTGGTGTATTCGTGATAGAATTAAAAGAGGCGACAATTCTGTTCCGCAAATTATTTACGTCCAGAATTGAGTTCTATACACTAGTGACGCTCCCAAAAAAAATCTAAAAGATCTATATCTGGCGATCGCGGTGGCCATTCTTTCCGCGCTAGATCCCATGGCTTGTCCAACAGAACCTATCCAGTGATGAGGATAATTTGGATTCTTATACTCGCTTGTGCAATACTAAAATGTGCTGGAGCACCATCGTGCATGAACCACAGTATTCTTTAGATGCAATCGAATATCTTCCAATAACACAGGCAGCTCTTCGTCAAGAAAATGTCGATACGAGCTATTAGCTAGGCGTTCAGATGAGAAATATAGCTCAGTGATATTATCGTCAATAATACCAGCCCGTACATTGAGAAAAAACTGATGCTGGAATAGGCTTTCCAATATTTTCTCCATCCCGCGGGTGATTGTTATAAAATTTCATAATCGTTTTGGTTTAGAGAAGCTGCTACAAATAACCACTCACAGAAGCCAAAACGTTGAGGGGAATCTTGGGGCAACAAGGCTTTCACACGCTGAATATTGTACGGGTAGAATTGGTAAAATTTCAAAATTTTCCATATTGGTTTGTGGCTTACGTTTAACTGCCCCACAACTTTTCAGGTACTTGTAGAAGGATTTTCCTCATCTTGGCGAAATACTTTTTCATCTAGTTGTGGTGTTGTAACTGTGGTTGGCCTAAACGGAAGATTAGTGTCTCTCAAAAATAAATTGAACGCCCTAACTTGTAAACCCGGGTACGTTTAAAAACAAAATAATATTCACAAGCTACAATGCAACAAAAATAATCACTATTGCAAATATAACTTCAATTTATGAGCAGTTAAAATTTTTAAAATTCTATTAATTTGATGTCGACGCAAGTGGCATTGCGATTCCGATTTTCAAATTTGCACACGATTTCCTGTTCAAATAGGTTTAACAAAATTATAGATTTTTAGAACTCTACAACACCCTGTATTTCGAAAATCAAGCATTTTGGAAGAAATTGTTTTTCTTATTTTTTGTCTTAAAATTGGTTAAAGAATCACCCCCTACCGCTTTCGACGTTACTTCGGGAACATCCTGTATAAATAATATAACAATTTCTAAATATTTTCCCTTCATTTGGCTGCTTTTAATTAATTGTTGGAGAACATTTACAACGGATTGGATGCATCAACTCACTGAATTTCTAATAGAGAAATTGCGTTCGCTTTGTAAATAGAAATGGAAAGTACAAATTCGCTTTTATTATGAAGCCTGTTTATAGTTAAAAAAGATAAACCAAATAAACTTGTTTGATTAATCGACGCACGTACGCCACCAAAGAGTTTTAGAGACGGGGGGATCCCCAGCCTTCCAATACCACGATTATATGCGATTGTTGACCGAATGAAGCTATATATAGATAAGTATACTCAAGTGATATATTTTTTTTTATTTCAAGTGTTTTCTGTTGGTTTTTATTGATAATAATGATAGCAGCCGTTGTTATTTATTATATGTATTATCAGTCACTGATTAGTATGCGTACTAAATATAAATATTCAACTCTCGCTATAAAAGCAGTAATGGTTGACCAGTGAACTCAAAAGTGGTTCTGTCTGCTCGCGAAATTATTAAATATCAAGTTGATCGCCGATTCGGTTTTGCAACAATTTGATTTATATATTAATGTGTGCTTATATTTAAGGTTATTTTGAATCTTACTAGCAGGATTATAAGAATATCAATCGTATTGAGGGTGTAAAGCTGCATATTAGACTATGGAAAACAGGAATAAATACAAATACATGGACAAAGTTCTTCAACCCATTATCAACCGCTCTATCTCCATATCTACAAAAGAATTTCGAAGAAACAAGAAAGTATTGGAACAGGTAATTTAGTTTTTTTTTATTCAATTTTATGAAGAAATTAGGTATTGAGACACATTTAATAAAAATATGTTTAAAAATTCATATACAGTGAAACCTGTACCTGAGTAGCAGAAAATCTGGAGGAACTACCCTTTTTTATCAAAACATCTAAGTGGTGCTTTTGCTTTCACACTTGCAACTTAAATTTAGTCTAGACAAAAACAGAGTGCGTCAATAGTTGCCGTTGGCAAGTGATCATCAAGAAAGGCTACCTAAGATTAATAACATTACTTTTAACAAGATAATAGGTTCAACTTCATTACGTCAAAGTTTCATTGTATTTTTTATTAGTGGTAAAAAATTAAACTTCGGTATTGCCTTATCCTTCTAGTTTCGCAAAAATTAGTTGCATATGGGAAAAAACACCCTGTATATTTTTAAAATTTGCATAGGGGTTTCGATATAGAAACGTAATCAGTTTATTTAACAACTAAAACATATGGCTATAGTTACTCAAGCATTTTAAATTCATGATATTTTCAAAAGTGTCTAGAAGGCCTCGCAGTAAAATTTCGGCATTGAGCAAAAAAGGTTTAGTAGAGTGTGCATCATTCAATTGAAGCAGTATTGTGCGTGCATTTTTCAAGTAATATTCATAATGTATATCAATTCGCCATTTCAAAAGTCGATTTAGCCTAAGCCTATTTTTGTCTCTATAAACTTATAATTGCAAAGGCTGTTAAATAACCTAAAGTTTGTCTCAATCCCGCAACCGGATTTTTAATAAGTAGACTTTAAAATCGAAATCTCAAAAAATCATTGCAGCTTTAATTTTTATATATAGAGTTCTCAAAAAAACATTTGATTTATATTTAGAAATTCAATTTCCTGCTCCCAATTTGAAAACTCAGTATTCGAAAAGAAGTTTCGGATAGATTGGATAACAAATCTGTTTCGATGAATTTTCCTTGGTCAAATTTCGTAGAGATAGGTCAACCAATTTTCCGAGAAGTCCATAACACATTTCTGTTTCATCTTCTTCTTCTTCGTATAGGCCTCAAGTCCTGCCATTTCCAGCATATTTTGTGTTCATTCTTGTGATGTTGGCTGGCAACTTTCCTGCATGTTTATGTGTATGGTTCTTCTTCGCATCCTTTCCGTACCATTCTGTTGGTGTCATTATGATCATTCCCACCACTGGTGTTTGTTTCTAGATATAGACTATCTCACTATCTCTTTTGTATTGTATTGCTGAAGAATGCTGTCATTTCCGACCTATCTCTTACTGTCTTTCCCATTATAGACCTTAATATTTTATTCCAACCGTTTTAAGTAGTTCCTTTTTCTGCTATTATTGACTCTGATCTGTACTCCATAGAACATTGTAGATCTGACGCATAGTTTGTATATTCCGACTTTGAGTTACATTTTCATGAGTTTATTCTTTCAAGTAACATCTTTCTTTGAACGATTTTAAACTCGCCCTGTTTGTATTTATTGATTTAACTTTGTTGATTGTTTTGTCCACTATTAGATTGAATAGGACGGAATTGATGCTATCATCTTGTCGAATATCTATTTTCAGTGGTATTTCTTCGGTCGGTTATCCTTTCATTCTTAATCTGGATTTATTCTTGGTATTTTCCTGATTTATTACTTTTATTATCATCCGGACTACGTGCTTTTCTTTAGGCATTTTTATAATACCATTTAATGTTACGCGGTTGAAACCCTTTGTTAAGTCGATAAAACATACTTATACAGGCGTACAAAATTGCAGTGATTTTTCTGCTATTTTCCTGATTATGAAAATTGCATCAGTTGCAGATTTATCTCCCTGGCGGGGGGAGTGTCCCCAAAGGAGCGCAGCCGGAAAATAGTAGAATGGAAATTATTAATATGTTGAAACTAATAGAAAACATCTTAAATTAATGCATAATGTATATAGCATATTATTTTTTTACAATAGTTTGTATATATAATCTAATTACGAGTACAATATAAAATTATATAAAACTTAGGAACAGTTTATTTAAACAAACTAGGACCTAAATGCGTCTGTTTTGAACTGCATAACTTGTCCAAGTTTGGTCCTAAATGAGTAACCGCTACCCTTAGTTCGCGTTCGATATTGAGCCGGTTTCTGTATTTTATTCTTACGAGTACAATCTAAAACTACATTAAACTTACTAACTACTACAGAGAAACCAATTTCACAAAGACAAGATGTCGGCAATAGCATTATAATCTTTATAGCTCTCTTGAATAACGCTGGAAATTCCTTTTGCGAGTTAATTCAAAACTCGACCATAGTTATCGACGAAAACTGTCTCTTCTTTTCTGTATTTGATGTTAAATCAATGAATTGTCCCTCTTCTTCCAACGATAAATCTGTAGGTGTAACATCAAACGGGTTTGTTATCCACTCGTATTTGATCAGGCTATCATTTTCAAAGAAGTAACGTTTAACAATTTTGTTAGATGATGTTTTTAAATTATGTTCTATGTATCTAAAACTGACAAATTTATTTATGTGGTTTGATATGTTATCGTGAATAAATGTTTGGCCAAAGTTCCAATTTTCGCGAAAAGCCGTTAATCTTATCTGATAGTTGTAATATATGAGTATTATTTCCTTGTAACTGGATATTTAAAACATTTAATGTTTCAAAAATGTCAATCAAATAAGCCAGTTTCAACAAAATTCTCGGCATCTGATTTTCTTCTTTCTAAAACTTATATCTTTCCTGCCTAAGCTCAAAGACCCGTTATATGTCTTTTCTACGTAAATAACCACTGAGATTCACAATAAAACAATAATGCTGAATGGTCAGCGCCTATATCATAGCACATTGAAGTATGTAATGTTGCCCTTAAAGGCCTTAGTTGTGTATAATTTACAACATCAATTACAATGGATAATACCAAATGAAGTCCTGGGCTGATTCCCTTCGAAGTGAGTGATTCCCTGCGGATCATGCAATGGTACCAAGTGGCATTTAGATTCTTTTTGCTTATGAGTGCTTGTAGACCATCATATTGTCCTGCCCTCACCGGTGCCACGTCAGTACAAACACCAACACAGTTTTTCCGCTCCAAGCCAGAGGGACTATATAATTATCAGTCATTTGAAATAGAACCGCACCTATAGTGTTTTCGGATTTCTTTGCAGCAAAGTACGTCCTCGCTTACCGATGCATATTGCAGTAACGAATGTAGGCTATCAAATATGTATGCTTCGTATGTATGTAAGTTTCGAACGAAGCTCCTCTGACATATCATCAATGCGGCTACTAATAGTATTATTTGATACTGGTATTTTATTAATCTCTTTAGCATAACTATCTCTAAGCATTGTTGCGACCATATCAACGGCAGTGGGAAGAATAAGATTTTCCGTATTAGTATGAGGTTTCTTGCACTTGGCCATGCAATTTGCAACTTTGTAAAATGCAAGCAAAGCTTTCTGAGGCAAAAAACTGTAAGTTATAACTGGCTAATTTCTGATTGATTGAGGCGGCCGTGGGCTGGAGGTTAGATCTTGGGTTCAATTCCCAATAGCAAACGAGCGAGATATTCTGCCTAGTAAATCGTCTCTGGAATAGAAGTGTTTACACTTCTTGTGGTTCGGAGCCCACGTTAAGCTGTAGGTCCTCTATGTCTGTGGCACTTTAAACGCGCAACACAGGCATAAGAGAGAAGATCGCTACGTCTCGTAAGAGAAAAATTGCTCGAAGAAGAAGAAGAATTTCTGATTACTAAACTCCTTCAGTTTCAATTCTTTCACAAAGAAATGGCGAAATACATTTTCATGATCTTTGCAAATGTCTCTTTAGTCTATTTGATTTCATACTGTCAGCAGTCAAAATATTTAAACATATTACACACTGTAGTCGCTGTTCAACATCAACTGTATTTATAAAACCAAAATTCAAATACTTGTCACAATATTTCCTAGTTTTGCTTTGGGAGTATTGGCAGTTTCTTAATATGCAGACGCTTGCACGCTCACATTCACATTTAAACCGGGATATATATTTTTCTATACTTAAAAAATATATGCACAAATTTTAAATCACTCAGGTGCAGCAGACCACAAACGAAATATTACGCGCCTACTCGCTGCTACGCTAACTATTAAACTAACCTAACTGTACATTCATCATGGTTTTATACGTTCTGTCCCCACTGTCACAATTTCTGGACCATTCTACAGCGTTCGGGAAAGTTCAAGATTCCGTCTTGTTAGGAGAGGGGGGCGGCGTGTATCACAACAAGCAAAAGGGAGCTACCAAACCTGAACGTTTAGGAAACGCTGACTTATCTGTATCGTTTCGTAAATTTCGGCCCTTTTCATAACTCATGTGAATAATTTGTTAGCGCTCCTGATAATATTATGCCGCTGCAGTTTACAGTTTGAAGGATCATTGTTTACGTCTTTGTTTATAATGAGTTGGGTATCTTATCTTCTATTGGGTTGGTACTACGCGGACGTCTAATTTTTTTTGGAAAAATTACTTATTTCCTTTTTCAGAGATTCGCTCCCATACCAATAAGTTTATTCATAATGCTCTCGATCCCGGCGCTTTTCTGAGTTTTAGATGTTTGATTATCTTGTTTAGGATATAACAGCTGAAGCGATGCGTCAAGAATGCAGCCTATTTCCCTACCTATTCTATTTCTACTCGAAAGCAATCTTCAACGAAGCTTTGAATGAAGCGGAAGAAGGAATAGTAAAGGGCGGAAAACTAATAAACGACATTAGGGACGCCCACGATACGATGTTTATAACTGATAACGAAAAGGACATGCAGATAATAGAAAGAGTAAACAGAACGGTACAATGTAGTGAAAACGGGCTAGAGGTTAGCGCGTTAGACTTCTACGCTGAAAGTTGGGTTTTATTCCCCATTGTGGAACATCGAAGATTTAACGGCCGTATTCCCTCCCGAGGCAATGGCAAACTGTATTCTATCTAGTAAATCGTCTCTGGCGTAGAAGTGTTTACACTTCTCGTGATTCAGAACCCACATTAAGCTGTAGGTCCTTTATGTCTTTGCTACTCACAGGCGTAGGAGAAAAGGTTGCCACATCTCGTAAAAGATAACGCACTTGCAGAAAATTAAAAAAAACCTAATTATGGTTATAACGAAACAGCAAATTTTCAATGCAAATATAATAGTTTGTGATCAACAACTAGAAGTTAGCAATGGTATAGAATAACTTGGTTGTCTAATAAATAGCAACTGTAACAACACAGAAACTAAGAGCAATAATCCAACAGGCAGGGAGTATCTTTATAAAGATGAAAAAGCTTCTATGTAACAATGCTCTCAGTCTAGAATAAGAGCAATGATATGAAATGTGGGTCTATCAAAGATTCGTGAGCGGAAAGAAATACCAATACTGAAGCACTCCATGTGATAAACAAAACATTTGAAATTGTAGGCACTAGTGAAGAAAGTTTAGGAAGGAGAAGAACTTCATGGCTCAAAAACCTAAGAGAATGGTATGAAAAGTCAACTACATCTCTGTTTGGGGTAACAACTTCCAAAATACAGGTAGCCCTAATGATGGCTAACCTCAGAAATTGAAGAAGCAATATTTGCGATGTCAGGACTGACAATTTCAGCCACCGCCTGTCATTCTCCATGTCGTTGTACAAATTGCTTGATGTATGGGGTCCAATGTTTAATTCTACTCTTTTGTGTGTATTCATTGGCAGGTTTCTCTCTTGCCATTGGAATATCCCAACCTCGCTTTTGAGTGCTGTAAATGTATTTTGTTAATTTCCACGAATATCCCCTATTCAGTACTTTTATTTGGGTATTTACTATAATTGCTATTGCCACACACATACCTGTGGCTTCTAAACTTCTATATTGGAGGAAAGCTTTTCGGGTCAACGCTTTTTTCTCTTACGTGCGCCATGATTTGTTATTATAGTGTTTGTATCAATGTTACGAAGACCTAATATTTCTATTGCAGCTTGAATTATGTTGGAACTAAGTATTTCCGTCAAAATCCCAATATTGAAAATTTAGCAGCACAGTATATTCATTTACTGGTAGTATGTAAAAATAAAAAAAGTAAGCAAACCCGTATGTTTTCTACTTCTTCCCTTCGTGACGTTACCGATCGTCTCGTAGAAAATTTGTAGCTTCGGAATGTTTGTTAAACAAGGTAACTTCCACTATTTTACAGTAGATACTTATCTAAAATGTTCATTAAAGTTGGTTACATGATAACTTTGCACTTCGCTTTTGGGCTACAAAACGGGTAGGTGTTTGCTAAAAATATCTGCCAGTTGATCTTCGCACAGGGCTCCTTCTGTTAGAAACATTCCACTTTTTCGACAATATCGTACAAAATGATTTCCATGTGTCTGTATCTTCTAGATATTCCTGGTGGCTTGCTAGTTTAATCGACATTTGAAATTGAAACTTTTACTAACTATACTGCTAACAGTATGCACGTACCGAAAAACAAAAAATGCCGAAGATGGTTTTTAGCGTTGAAATCCCACTATTCCAAAAACATGATTAGGGAATTTTGTACAACTGGTTGCAGCACTGAATTTTATGTACTAGATTGGTAACGCTTGAAGCTTCACCTGAAGACATATTCAATATTTACTCAAAACCCCAATTGCGGTACCACCACACTTCAATTTTCCCAAATACCTTATTTAACTAGATATGTGTTGAAAATTCGCTTGCAATCATATACTTGACTTTGGTTACAGATAAAGGGCTGATTCATATCCCCGACTAGCTTCACTTACAATTTCACCGCCGTACATACATGCTATTCCCAAAAATAATCATGTTATCATTTGCAAAATACTGTCGCCTATTTTATAGTATTTTCTGGTTCAAATAATACTATGCATACTATACATAAAACTATCGTCATCCAATTTCCTAAGTTTCTTAGACAGCAACATAGCTCACACTGTTGTTCTTTGAGTACAGGGTGGGCAAATTTCGATGTTTGTATAGGGTAACTCGGTAATTATAGGAGATACAAAAAAATGGAAGGCACGTTCTCGATCTCTTTTTTTGAGACAAATTCACTGGTGGGAACAAAAATTTGCTATCGTCTTTTGTTTTCGAGTTATAAACAAAAGTTCGATTTTTCGACTTTTAGACACATGTGAATATCGTGGTTGTTTGTAAAGTTAGGAGAAAATAACTTTTACATTCTCAAGGCACTTTTTTCTGTATAATCCAGTGGCGTCGAGAAAATTTGAAAAAAAAGGTTTAATGTCGAGTTAGGCCTAAAGTTGTATTTTTTCAAATGGGAATCATAGTTGGCTATGGTTTAGTTAAAACGGATTTTTTTTCTCTTTCTAACTATGTATCATATGTCGGGTAACTTTTGATGTGTGTCTTTAATAGCGAACATAATATTTTATTAGATTACTTTTTGCGTTTTTTTATATTTTACCAAGTAGGCGGGTGTCATCTATGATGGTAAACGGAAAAAATCCAGGAAAAAATCCATGAAAAAAAATCCAAAGGAAAAAAATCCAAAGGAAAAAAAATCCAAAGGAAAAAAATCCAAGGAAATAAAATCCAAACTATAATTATAGTAATTTTTCACATGGTTCGTAACATTACGGCCGGTTGCACAAACGCTTTATGAAGTTTGCCTTATAGTTACCTACCTTAAAAATAAAATTTTGGGGCAAACATATTTTGTAACTTAGGTAGATCTGTAAATTTTGACAATTTAACTATTTATTAATACTAAAACTTTTAATTTAAAAACTCCCTTTTTAAAATTGACAGAACGTTCACGCAGCACAGCATTTTATTAATAAAATAAATATATGTGTATTGGTTAAGAAAACTGGCAAACAAAACACATTATTAGCAAAAAAATTATTTAAATAGAAAAAAGAAAAGTAGACAACAATACTGAAAGATAAAAAAGTTGTAGGTTAGGTTAGATTTGGCTGTTCAGGGACCTCGGTGGTCTAGTGCGAGAACGCATGGGCCACTCGAGGTCACAGCAAATGCGGTCGCTCCGTTGCGGCGATCGAATCCCGACTGGGGCTACCGCATTTGCTTAGTTAAGTTTAGGGTGCATGTTGCATGAATGTTTAGTCTGTAAGGGACGCCCGCAACTCCCTGAAGTAATGCGAAAGCGGTTCCGGGGGAGGGGGGGGACAGTAGTATGAATGAGTAAGAAAAAAAAGGTTTGGCTGTTCAAAATTATAATCACTTCATTTTATAGCTTGGATTTATTTTTCTATTGATTTTTTTCCTTGGGGTTTTTCCCTACAATCCATCTATGACAGTGTTTATTCGTTTGCAAGTAAATTGCATATTAACGATTTTGTTTCCGTCATAATTACAATTAGCTCAAATAATTGTAAAAGTGAAGACGTTTTAGTTTTAATAAATAGTTAAATTGTCAAAATTTACAGCCAAGGGCATTATAACCAAATACAGATCTACCTAAGTAACAAAATATTTTTGCCCTAAAATTTTATTTTTAAGGTAGGTAACTATAAGGCAAACTTTATAAAGCGTTTGTGCAACCGGCCGTAATGTTACAAACCATGTGAAAAATTACTATAATTATAGTTTGGATTTTATTTCCTTGGATTTTTTTCTTTGGATTTTTTTCATGGATTTTTTCCTGGATTTTTTTTCCGTTTACCATCATAGATGACACCCGCCTACTTGGTAAAATATAAAAAATGCAAAAAGTAATCTAATTAAATATTATGTTCGCTATTAAAGACTCACACATCAAAAGTTATCCGACATATGATACATAGTTAGAAAGAGAAAAAAAAATCCGTTTTAACTAAACCATAGCCAACTATGATTCCCATTTAAAAAAATACAACTTTAGGACATAACTCGACATTAAACCTTTTTTTTCAAATTTTCTCGACGCCACTGGATTATACAGAAAAAAGTGCCTTGAGAATGTAAAAGTTATTTTGCCCTAACTTTACAAACAACCACGATATTCACATGTGTCTAAAAGTCGAAAAATCGAACTTTTGTTTATAACTCGAATACAAAAGACGATAGCAAATTTTTGTTTCCGCCAGTGAATTTGTCTCAAAAAAAGAGATCGAGAATGTGCCTTCCATTTTTTTGTATCTCCTATAGTTACCGAATTACCCTATACAAACATCGAAATTTGCCCACCCTGTACAAAGAAATAAATAAAAGCATACAACAAAATATAAAAGAGGACTTGAAACGACACATTGACGAATTTGAAAGTATTAAGAAGAAAGATGGTAGCCAATAAAAAGCAATTTTATACAATTCAAGACGAAAACGGTAATGTAACCGCGGTTAAGAACAAAATCAAAGAAATAGTAGACAACTGCTATAGTCAACTGTATACCTCCCAATTACAAACAAAAAACGAAAAAATCCTAAAAACCCAAGAAATTACGATTTTGAACGTTGGTTCAGAAGAAATTTCGGAGGTAATAACGGAAGAAAGAAAGAGAAAAGAATTCCCGATGAATGGAATAATGCTTCGGTAGTACTAATCTACAAGAAAGTTAAGAAAACAAATCTCAAAAATTACAGGCCCATGTGTTTGCTAACCCATCTATATAAAATACTGACCAAAGTGCTTAGCAACAGGCTGACCAGCAAGTTAGACTTCTATCAACCACCGGAACAGGCTGGTTTTAGAAAATCCTATAGTACGATAGACCATCTACAAACAATCCGCAACCTCATCAAAAAGACAACCGATTATTATATGCCCATATTCATTGCCTTTATAGACTACGAAAAAGCATTCGACTCACTGGAAACGGAGGCGATGATTGAAGCTTTAAAAAACAGTAGAATTAACTCGAGATACATAGAACTCATAAGTAATATCTATAAAGAAGCAACAATGACGATAAAACTAGATACAATAACAACTAGAGCGATAAAAATAAACAGGGGTGTGAGACGGGGAGACGTGATCCCTACTAAATTGTTCACGGACACATACTAAAAAAAAGTAAGTTGGGAAACGAAAGGTCTTAACATCGGTAGGAAATTTCTGAACAATCTGCGCTATGCAGACGACATAGCACTTATAGCTGATAACCTAGCAGATCTAGAATTTATGTTGGAAGACTTGAATGAATTATCAAGAAAAGCAGGTTTAAAAACGAACATTGAAAAAACAAAAATTCTACTACCATCCCAGCATGAGCCAACAAGGCAAGTGAGAATTAACAATGAAGCAGTGCAATATGTAATTGAGTATGTCTACCTTTGACAATGTATCAAAGGCGGAAAACAGAATCAAACGGCGGAAATAAAGAGAAGATAAAAAATAGCATGGTCTGCATTTGGAAAACTCCACTGCATCTTGAAGAACAAAAACTACCAGTATATCAGACAGTAAGACCGTGGGACGGTAGAAGGAGTGTTGGAAGACCGATGGTGCGTTGGAGAGATGACATCAGAAAGGTTGCAGATACAAACTGGATAGCCAAGGCACAAGACAGGACAAAATGGAAGAACCTTGGAGAGACTTATATCCAAAGATGGACTAATGAAAGTTGATAGAGAAGAAGAGGTCCAGTTATGGTCGAGTTATCAGCTGTCAACATCGATTAGTGCGGCCGCTTCCGTCCACGCCGTCGTTTGCAAACGAGCGGGCCGGTCCGGACGCACGTTCGCCAGATCGCGATCAGACATGTCCCTCCAACACCTATTCAAGTTTGAGGCGATGATGGTAAAAAATTAAAAATGGGTCTCGGGAAAAGAAATGTTTTTTTCTAAAAGGTGTTTTCATAAAGCCTGAGTCCAAAATGTATCGGTTTTTCTATGTCGAAGACCCGACCGAATGCCAAAAAGCCCCAAAAATTCTAGAAAGGAGTTTTAGTTTTTATTTTCGTCCACTGAGATCTAAGAGTCGTTGGCGAGTAGTTTACGAACGGTTACAGTGAAATATTATTAACAAGAACTTATGCTAATCACTTTATAAACATGTACCACTGCAGGGATAGACTTTTATTGGCAAATCGATCCAGTTTACACATGCAGTGATTATGTCTAGCGGCGTATGACTCGTTACTGGCGCGCTAAAAAGTTAGAAGTCTGCAACCTTTTTCGACGCCCGTAAAATTTTGTTTTTACTGGCACGCCAGTGACTACACACTCCATCAGGCACTTTTCCATAGAATTCGAAATCCTTCTTTTATTTTATAACCTAACAACAAAGTTATCGCCGCTTTGCTTTTATATACAATTTAACAGGTTTATTGTATACCTTCTTTATTTCTTTATGGCATTAAATGAATATTAGCATAATGGTGCTAAAAGTAGGAAGTATTAATCAATGTCGGACCTTCAGTCACCTTGTCTATCGATTTCGAATCGTTTGTTCCTTGAGCTGTAGATATCTCAACTGTTTACAATCTAATTTATAAGATAACAACATTTTATTCATTGTTAATATTTCCTGTTGTTAAATATATTATTAAGAACAATCAGTTTTACCAGTTTTCTTCGTTATTGGTATTCCTAGTAGATTAACTTAATTCCCTATCAAGTTAATCACTGTGTGACCCTTTTCATTAACGATTTTATTGAATTTCGTGCTTTGATAGTATTATATTGAGTACCTATATATGAATATTCAGATGCTCGATATAGACATTGACGTGTATTTATTGGCCCTATATATAGAGACGTCAATGTTTACTTCAAGCATCTGAATTTTCATATTTCATAATCAATATAATACTGTCTAAGCACGAAATTCATTAAAATCGGTAATAGAAAGGGCCAGAAAGTAATAGACTTGATATGGAATGAACTATATTGTAGGCTATATCCTTTCATAACTGTGGAAAATGCTGTAGATCTCAACGGGAATAATGATTTAGTTTTGTTGGTGCGCTAAAGTCCGTAATTATTACATTTAACTATGAAATAGCTGGCTATGATTGCAACAAAATTACACTTGCAATAGTAAAATGTACTCTCAAACTATTTCCGAACATTTTGGAAGGTTGCTTGTGGATTAGGAAATCCTGAACAATTCCTTGGCGCAGTTGTGCAGTGGACTAAAGCTGAGTTTTGTAGACAACATATATTAAGTGACCCTAAAGAAAGAAGTCTAATGGAATCTAAATCTGGAGATCTTGGAGGCAATTCCGTTTTGCAGAAACGAATCGGGAAATCATGTTTACTGCTATTGAATATCATTTTGCAAAAGCTTTTTAATGTGGCACAAAGTAGTTATTACCATTTGAAATTTTTCTGTTAGGGTGAAAGCTTAAGGCGTTAAATGGGTAAGGTTCCCTTATGAGTTATGATGATTCCCCCTCCACGTTGAAGAAACGTTTTCTGGAAAAGTCCAATACCTATTTTACGTCCAGAGATATAGCACATTGTTCATTTTCAAATTGAAACCCGGTATATTTATTACACATACATACTAGTATCCACGAATAGCATTTAAATGTGAAGGTTCATTCATTGGTTGACTTGATATGGAATGACTCATTTTTAACGTTTACATTTTTATACGCTATGCTATTATTTTGGATAATTCGTTAAATCGTTTTTTTTTCTGTTCCTACACGGGTCTACTTCGAATCTGTTCATGTGTAATTTGTTTCAGTGCCTCGTGTCATACTGTTGTATATGCAGTTTTTATTAGATTTGTAGGTAGTTACCTTACTGAGCTGTTTTATATTTCAAGTATAGCATTTCTACCGTTTCTTTTCTTATTATTTCTTCAATTGGTCTTGTGTTCCATGTATTATAAAGGTCGTCTGTGTGTCGACTACCATAAAAACGGATATAAAATGGCTGAACTAAATATGCCAAATACAAAATGTCAAATGAAATAATGCTAGACGTCGAATACATATTCCGAATGTAGGCTAAAAGAAGTGGAATGGAAATACTGCACAAACGTTGAATGTAATAAAATCGAGTACAACAATGTAGCATAAAGTAATGGGTACTGAAGGAGGTACCATTTGTAATAAAGTTAGAAATAAACATGTCAAAAACAAGTAAAGTGAAATGAAACAATATAAGCATTTACGGTAGATTGTTTCGAATATCTTCAAGGCCATGTACAAAATCCCATAAAATTATAGAACAGCTATCTTACTATTGCATCTTGGTATAATTGTAATTCTATAATTAATGCCTAATTTTAAAACTATAATAAAACATGGTAGAACTAGCAAGCGGCGTATCTCCATAAATAGAAGAAGAATAAAATGTAAGCTAGAATAAGAAATAGCAAACATTACCTTGTGACGTTTCAAATTGCCACGCCCAAATATTATTTTTAAGTTATTGTAGCCAACCCTTTCTGTTTAATGGTAAACATTTGCGGTATTCAATGATGCAGATAGGCCTATAAGTTTCAAATATATTTTTTTGGTCGAAAGAAAACAGAGGCGAGGTTTACACATTTTGCGTTTGAATGGCGTCAGATTACGTTTATTGTGAGTAGTGTGATTTTATGTTGAAATTGGTAGTTATGAGTTTTTGATCTGTTTGATGCTTTGTTGGTTCCATTACGCGTTGTGCGAATCCACCGAAGATACGTGACAAATCTTTATTTGTAGTATAAATGCTCAATTCGACGATACAATATGTATTTCTAGAGTGTTTTTTCTTATGAATCGTTCTTCTATGTTATTTCTTAAATAAACTTTGGAAAACCCCTTAACACCACGATGTTAGAGCACCTAAATACTTATTTCGGCAACTAAGCTGCTATCTTCAGTAGGATCTTGGACTAACTAAAATAACTTAGCTGAAGGATAGCTCTGAAGATAAGTCCTTTACCAAACCAGCAATTGAAGTCCAATGCTAATAATCTAACAAACAAAGGCTTAAATACTAAATCCCCGTTAAGGTTCGTTACGCCTAACCGGTTAAGGAATTATTTTCAACAATTGAATCAAATATGAGTTAGGAATTGGCCCGTAATCTGAATTTAAAAGTCTTAAAAAAAAAATTGTTTTCTTCTGAAAGCTAACAAAGGTACTACAGTTGTTATTTTGGACAAAATAGATTATTTTGAGAAAGTTGATGTTATGCCCAATAACGGTCCTTACTGATAACCAACAATCCCTTAAGGAGTACGATCTGCAGAACAAAAAAATTTTGAAAAGTTTGCTACAGACTTGTTACATCGGCGCTCAGGTGTAAACGTATATATGTAATCCTGTAATGCCTAAACTATACTCTCTTCCTAAAATACACACACCAGGTAAGTCGATGAGATCGATTGCTTTGGGTTCACCGACATATTTGCTTCTGAAATAGTTAACTAAAGAAATTTGTCTACTCAATAATTCAATTTTTCGGTAGAGGATTCACTGGAATTCGTCAACCAAATTAGAACTCTAGAGTTACTTGAAGGCGTAATATTAGTATCTTTCGATGTAAATGCTTTGTTTCCTAGTGTTCCGATTCCACAAACCATGACATACCTGCAGGAATTTCTCTTGCAGCAAACAAATACGGTAGGCTAACTACTCTCTGTATGTTCCAAAAATACTTTCAAATAGAGGGCAACTTCTACGAACAACATGAGAATACTGCTATTGGTAACAGCCTAGATTCATTCTTTGCAACTCCTTTTATGAGCAATTATCTAGATGGAATTTTTGCCGTTTAAGATACTACAAATAACTGTTACGGGTCGAAATCTCGCTACGGGAATTGTGGAACCGAAAGATCGCGCGTTGGCGCGCGAAGAATTTATCGGTACGGCAATACGCGCTTTTCTCGGACCCGCAAACAAAAAAAAGATGGTAAAGGCCAGCGGCTTGCTCAGAGGAGTAGGGGTGGTTCGCTGAAATCGCTTATAGGGAAAAATGCTT
>JABXWE010006023.1:0-30945 GCA_014611495.1 Limonius californicus | reverse complement strand
AAGCCTTGTAAGTCTATTCGTTACGAGGCAAGGTTTTAGGATAGCGCTTGAACAACCGTTTTCAGGAAAATAACTCTACTGTTGAATAAAGATGATATGAACAGTTTCCAGTATGGGAAAGTCCAGGGAGGCAGTCGCGTCCACTTTTTACTCGTCTATCTAATAGGCTGTGCATATTTTGAGAAAAACAAAAAACTTCTGTACCATTTAAATGACTTGTACTGGCTACAATAAACGGTTTGTATATCTTAAAAATATATTTAGCGAAAGTGGCTATAAGCCATGCAGCTCCTCTTTCTAAAAATTAAACTATTAATATTTTTCGGAAAAAAATCGCCAGATTCATTTTTTACTACAACTATGTACATAGCCAAGTCTACATTCAGAACAACTGTTTCTGCTTTTACTGTTAATCAGAAGTGTTAATTTTTGTATTATTGCTTTGATTAAACGTTTTCATTGATGTTTCAGGTGAAACCAACAACTCATTAACTATCCTAGATGTGATGAAAAAAGTTAATTTTCACGCACCCGGCGAAAATTTCAAAACTGATGGTTATGTAGTTACTGAAAACACCCATAAGCTCATTCAAGAACATTTGAAGATCACCGGAGGCAAGGTGTGTTTCTGATGTACACCGAAGTTCTTAATTTCTCTTTAAGTTGAATGCTGAAGAGCCAAGTAATTGAAGAATAAATTTAAAAAAATTATGTTTAGGTTAGAACCAGATTTCCACCAGAACCCAATGGCATTCTTCACATTGGACATGCAAAAGCCATCAATATCAATTTTGGCTATGCCGCTGCTAATGCAGGCGTTTGTTTCTTGAGGTACGATGACACTAATCCTGAAAAGGAGGAGGAAAAGTTCTTTACTGGCATTAAGGATATGGTGGAATGGCTAGGTAACTTTTATTCTTATTTTCATGTTTCTCCATTTTTAAAATATTTCATTTTTCTGTGATTAATAATATAAGAGCAAATAATACGTAGATTATGTAAATATCATAGAGCATGCCAGAATATATGACTGACCATTTCAAAATGGCTGCTGGAGGACATACAACAGTGACGTTATCATAACGAATAAATATACAGCTTTCCAAATTTTAGTAGCTAGGCTATATGACCTTCCCCATTTAAAAATGGCTGCTGGAGGACAACAACCCATTTACAAATGACTGCTGGAGGACAGACAACAGTGATATTATCATAATGAATAAATAAATAGTTTTCCAAATTTTAATAACTAGTCAGACTATATGACCTTCTCCATTTAAAAATGGTTTCTGGAGGACATACAATACTGAAGTTATCATACTGCATAAATATATTACTTTTAAAATTTTAATTTGTGATCCTCATCACTTACAAATAGTTGCTGCGGGACATACAACAGCGAAGTTATACTGACTATATTGGTTTTCAATTTTTAAGTGCCAGAATAAAACCACATCACCATTTACAAATGGCTGCTGGAGGACATAATAGTGAAAAAATCATATTGAATAAATACATTGGCTTCTGATTCAATATTAAAGCAAAACAATAATTGGCACATAAATCTTAATATGTCCTCCAGAAGTCATATTACATTTTATTTTGACAGCATTCCAAAATGCTTTGCTATTTTCAAAAGATATTTAAGTTATGTAAAATATTGGAAATTCTTTGACTTGAAGGTTGTATACCATATAAAATAACCCATTCCTTTGACTACAAAACAATACTTTTTAAACAATAACAGGCAAATAAATCTTAGTAAACAAATTGTTTGTGTGACAACCCATATTAGATTTTAATTTGACGAGGAGTAATTTAGGATATGTAATAATCTTATACATTCTTTGTCTCAAAGGTTACAAACCATACAAAATCACCCATTCCTCTGATTACTTTGACCAGTTGTATGAATGGGCTGTGCAGTTAATCAAAAACGGATTAGCCTATGTTTGTCACCAAACTGCCGATGAGATGAAGGGTTTCAACCCACAACCATCCCCATGGAGAGACCGACCCATGTCTGAGAGCTTGCAACTCTTTCAGGTATATTTTAATTTTAATCTAATAGTAAAAAATACGCAATTGTGACGGGCCAAGTGGCAAAGGGGGGAGGTTCCTTTATAGTCGTACCATTGCCCAGAAACCGCCAGCGTGATGGAGAGATTGTCATGCCTATTTTAATTTTTGGAAAATAAATTGATGAAGTGTAGAAACACTCTCGATGCTACGCCACTGCTCAGTTAGAAAATTAATAACTTGACAATGTTAGTATCCCGGAAAACCCAATCGAAGAAGGAGTGGATTCTAAACATATAAATAATAGTCGCCACCGACTTATAATTTACTAACATCGTCCGTGGTGTAAGATGGGAAGTCCGACCCTCCAGATGGCTAATCACCTACCTTATCTCTTGTATCTCTCCTTAGGTAAACTTAGTTCTTTATAATCGTCGATAAAGAAAAGACAAGTTGCAACTAACTTCTTTTAATTTCTAATTAACACAACCCCACAAGTATAATTAAAAAAAACCAGTCCCAATTTTATGTAATAAAGAATTAAATAAAATTACTTTCGTGCGAAACTTAAACAACTGAAGGACTATGATTGCGCTTATCGGATCATCATAAGATTAAGATTCTAGCGCAAAATCACGTTACGAGAGGCCTCCGCGAAACGAAATGCTGCGTGGTCATAATCGACCAAAAATAGAAAAATTCAACCTGAAAACACACGAAAACGCAATTCCGTCCCACTATTGGAGCACCCTATACATAAACACATAAAATTGTTCCCCAGTACAATAACTTTGATAATATAATAATAATTAAGGTCTATATATACTTAATTATTCCCCAACATTACAAATCCCGGACACAATCAAGTTAACGAAATAGTTTATATGTGAAAATAATGTAATCATAAATATCAAACTCACGTCCTCAAAATTATTAACTTGAAATAATATTAAATTCACTTCCCTGTTGCAAGTGTAACGCCCATCTCTGCGAGCAGGTTTCAACGTGGTTATCACCAGAGCCAGCGTTTGGATCGGTCGAGGAAAAACCCATCCCCAACGTTCTCCGCGATGTTTGCGTGCTTAGTTTGACCTTATCAACGGAGTTTCCATCCGAGCGTATCTTGCCTAATTTAAATTACAGCGAATATTAGCATTGAAGTTTGGAAACTTTAAGACTGAACAATCATTCTAATAATAAATAACTCACCAGTCGATGGAAAACTGGCCCCAAAATTCTGTCTGACCGGAATAATCTCTATATTGGAATACTAATTCCTGGAGTTTTTTGACTTCTTCGAAACTAGGACCCAACTCCTATACCGTGAAGTTTTAAATCGGAAAACTAATTTCCAATCGATAACGATTTACCAAAATTTTCACTCACTTGGTACATATATGTCCGACCAACCGTCAATACTCAAGTCTTCGTTCCTGGACTTGGCGTTCTAAAATTTTTCGGTTTCCCCCTCAATTTTCCGAAACTCCAAAACTGCGAATAAGTCGACGGTGTCTTTCGAAATGTAAAATGTAAAACGGGTTGCTTTCAACCAGGCGCGGAATTCGTTACAAGGTGAATAGCAGGAGGCAAGGCGGGAAAGCGAGGAAAGAACGGGAAAAAAGAGATAAAGAGAGCATAGAGAAGAAGGGGCTGTGGAAATGGAAGAAGAAGGGCGCAAGTGATAAGGTAATGCGAAAAGAAATAGAAAAATTGGTGAGCAAGTAAAGGGTAATGAGGGAATGGGTGCATAAGACTTGAGAAAGTGGGAGAAGAAGCGAAGGAAGTAAACGAGAAAAGGAAAGAATACAGGGGATGCCAAGACAGAGATACAGAAAGGTAAAAGGGAGGGTTTGCAGGAAGGAAAGGCAATAGGTAGAAAAAGCGGGGGAAGGGAGGAAGGACCACGCAATTATATTTTATAAGAGCGAGTACCGCTAGGCACTAAGGGTGCAAAAACTTCTCTGCCCTTTATGAAGAACAGGCGACTTTTGGGGTATTGGTAGTCTTACGGTACCGCCTATCAACGCTTCGGCGCGCTGACGTGGGGTTTTGATGGACTCGCATCGGAAACGCGCTGGTGCGCATCCGAATCGGCTGTCCAGTTCGCGAATGGCTGCTGTGGAAACGAAGAGGCACATTCATCGACTTTGACGGCTAATAACTCGGCCATAACTGGACCGATCAAGACGAATCCTTTTTTCCGGGTAGCCAATCGCTGCAGCTAACGACTTCCATGGCGGAAAATGGGTCGGTGAAATGTTTAGCGCCATCCCGAGCTTGCCGAGTTGCTGATTAACGTAGATGCCTATGCCGATAGAGCTAACTTTGCTCTAGAATTTTGGTAATGGGCGTCGTTGTCGAAAATGACCGTCTCCATGTCGAAAAACGCCGAAACATCTGGGTCGAAAGACGGCGGTACTCAAAGGTCGGTGGTTCATTTTGAAAAAGGGGACGATAGCGGCACGTGTCCCGGGTCCGCCTGCGAAATCCATATCGGGATATCTCGTTCTGTTTACCGCCGGCAGACGTTTCTGTTCCGAAAAGCGTACACGGCGTGTTTTTGGAAAAATCAAAAATTTTCCGAGGCTTGTATTTTTCAAAGTAGACGAGCTAGGGAAATATGTTGCGAATACTATTTCGTAGTGGGGAACCTCTCTGATCGAGTTACGCAGACCGCCGCTAGGGGGCGTGAAAATATTTTCTGGAAATAGTTACAACTCCGGAACTCGGTTAGCTGAAGAGGTGGACTTGGGAATGCAAGTTGCGGCCTTTCGAGTTCTATAAGACGGTACAAATGAGACCCCAGCCCGAAACCTTTTGAAGGGACATAACATCAAAAAACTAATTGTTGCATGTGTTGCAAGTACAGCCACCCGTTCACGTACGTCCCTGTCCAAAACCCGAAATTAGAATTTTCAAGAGCATAAAATTATCTTCATTACGGCTGTTGCTGAGGCGGCGCTAAAAACGGCCGGCTAATTATATTTATGCAAATGATAGGTGGATAAATATTCATTTAAATAAAACACCCGACGGTGATTTTTAAAGTCCATATTGCAAGCATGCGCATTTCCTGCAAATTACTGTCGTTTCCGCGTTTTATTGGTTTGAAGCGCGGAGGGTAGCTCAGTGTTAGGGCACGCGTTAACGCGTTTCCGACTTGTGCGCGTTAGCGCGACCGAGTCATCGTGGAACCTAGAACCACCCGCATCCCAAAGTCGTTTGGTTCCTTAAGGATCAGAAAATTTTTTACAACCTCTGTACTTATTAGCATTCGCTTTTATAAATTACAATTGCGATCCAATTCTTCCTTTCCACCTTCCTTTTGATCATATCTGTGTTGCTCTTATCCCCCTTTTTCTTTTGTTTCGCCATTTTGTTTTGTGCGCATCTTTTCTCCTTCTCTTCCCCTTTCCTTACCACCCTTTGTTGCCACTCGCTCGTTCGCCTTTCCCTCCTTCAACCACTTTGCCATTTCTTTCTATTTAATTTCCTGGTCTTCTTTCCTCATCTTCTTCCTTTTCATTATTTTCCCTTCTTTTTCCTTACCACCCTTTGTTGCCACTCGCTCGTTCGGCTTTCCATCCTTCAACCACTTTGCCATTTCTTTCTATTTAATTTCCTGGTCTTCTTTCCTCATCTTCTTCCTTTTCATTATTTTCCCTTCTTTTTCCTTACCACCCTTTGTTGCCACTCGCTCGTTCGCCTTTCCCTCCTTCAACCACTTTGCCATTTCTTTCTATTTAATTTCCTGGTCTTCTTTCCTCATCTTCTTCCTTTTCATTATTTTCCCTTCTTTTTCCTTACCACCCTTTGTTGCCACTCGCTCGTTCGGCTTTCCATCCTTCAACCACTTTGCCATTTCTTTCTATTTAATTTCCTGGTCTTCTTTCCTCATCTTCTTCCTTTTCATTATTTTCCCTTCTTTTTCCTTACCACCCTTTGTTGCCACTCGCTCGTTCGCCTTTCCCTCCTTCAACCACTTTGCCATTTCTTTCTATTTAATTTCCTGGTCTTCTTTCCTCATCTTCTTCCTTTTCATTATTTTCCCTTCTTTTTCCTTACCACCCTTTGTTGCCACTCGCTCGTTCGGCTTTCCATCCTTCAACCACTTTGCCATTTCTTTCTATTTAATTTCCTGGTCTTCTTTCCTCATCTTCTTCCTTTTCATTATTTTCCCTTCTTTTTCCTTACCACCCTTTGTTGCCACTCGCTCGTTCGCCTTTCCCTCCTTCAACCACTTTGCCATTTCTTTCTATTTAATTTCCTGGTCTTCTTTCCTCATCTTCTTCCTTTTCATTATTTTCCCTTCTTTTTCCTTACCACCCTTTGTTGCCACTCGCTCGTTCGGCTTTCCATCCTTCAACCACTTTGCCATTTCTTTCTATTTAATTTCCTGGTCTTCTTTCCTCATCTTCTTCCTTTTCATTATTTTCCCTTCTTTTTCCTTACCACCCTTTGTTGCCACTCGCTCGTTCGCCTTTCCCTCCTTCAACCACTTTGCCATTTCTTTCTATTTAATTTCCTGGTCTTCTTTCCTCATCTTCTTCCTTTTCATTATTTTGCCTTCTTTTTCCTTACCACCCTTTGTTGCCACTCGCTCGTTCGGCTTTCCATCCTTCAACCACTTTGCCATTTCTTTCTATTTGATTTCCTGGTTCTCTTTCCCCGTCTTCTTCCTTTTCATTATTCTCCCTTCTTTTTCCTTACCACCCGTTGTTGCCACTCGCTCGTTTGGCTTTCCCTCCTTCAACCACTTTGCCATTTCTTTCTATTTTATTTCCTTGACCTCTTTCCCCGTCTTCTTCCTTTTCATTAATCTCCTTTCTTTTTCCTTTCCCCCTTCTCCCAGTCTTCCTTCTCCCTTTCCTCTTTCCTCTTCTCTTCTTTTTCTTTCCGCTCCGTTTTTTCGCCTCTTTCCCGCCTTTCCCCCACCTGCTCCCCTTTCTTCACTCCAGCGGTTTCTTGGTAATGGTAGTCCTGTCCCATAAAGCTGGTATATTATATAATAATAAATAATATTGATGATGTACATACTATTAAGTTAAGTTTGGTTTAATGGGATTCATGATTTATATGGGTCAAACCTGATTTGGAAATTTTCAACAGGATATGAAGAATGGCAAAATAGATGAAGGTGCTGCAACCCTTAGAATGAAAATCACCTTGGAAGAAGGAAAACTAGACCCAGTGGCTTACCGAGTGCGTTTCATACCGCATCACCGTACGGGTGATAAATGGTGCATTTATCCTACTTACGACTACACCCACTGCCTTTGTGATAGTCTTGAGAATATCACACATTCACTTTGTACTAAAGAGTTCCAGTCAAGGTGGGTGAACTGATTCCTTTTGGTAATGTGATTATACAGATATATTTTAATAAATCCGAGAAAATTATTAATAAGATTGTAAGTACTAAGGAGTAACTAACTACTGAAGCTTTTTTCCATACAGACGATCTAGTTACTATTGGCTTTGTAATGCTGTTAATGTCTATTGTCCTGTCCAGTGGGAGTATGGACGATTGAATGTTAATTACACTGTTGTCTCCAAGAGGAAAATTGCCAAACTTATCGATGAAGGAGTCGTGAAGGGTATGTTTAAATTTAAATAACAAAACGTATTTTGATACTCTATTGTGTGTTCTTCTTCTCCTTCTGTGTATAGGCCAATGCCCTGTTAATTGTATATAAAATTGATAACTCTCTGATAACAAGCACAAATTAAAAACAGAACTTATACAGAAGGAGTTATTTTAGATGCATTAGCTTGATATGTGAACCATTACAAGAATTGTGCATAAACAGATTATAATAGGCAGTTCTCTGTATGTACAGCTTCACTGATTTAACCTTACTTGTGAGTGATCATTGCGCACTACCACGAAATTGGTGGGGGAGGCCTGGGGCTCGTTTGCATCGTGTGTTTGTAGCAGTCAACATCGCTGTACACTCTAGTGAAAAGTGCGTGCAACGGAGTTTCAATCTAAAATTAAAGCAAGGAAGGCGTTCGCGCGTTAGTTTTACTAAGTGTACCGAATACTAACTGCCCACATACATTGTATTCGTCTCTGTTCCTCCTAGTGCCTACTCTTTCTCGCGCCGTGCAGCTCCTACCAGCAAGGTTAACTCGGTGAAGCTGTATAGGCGCAATAAAAAATATTAAACAATTTGATCAAAAATGAGAATTTTTACTGGTGAACATTGCCAGGAATATTCATTTCCGTTTTGCCTATTCCATCAAAAATCAGATATTTTTCATGGCTCATAAATCATTTAAATAGTTGTTATGAATGTGGTTGACTAGCACAAAAGAGTAAAACCGAAAATGAAACAAAAGTAGACTTAATTGAAGTCGCATTCTGGGAAAATATAGTTTTGCCGTTATCCTCTTCCCAGATACATTCAAATTAAACATTTTGCACCAACTGCTATCTAATATCGACAAATAGAAAGAATAAATTTTAATAAAGCAGAAGTAACAAAAACACTGCTTAGGATTCAAAACTGAGGCTATTTGTTATAGCTATGGGACGACTGTAACCGTTAGTCCACTGAGGTCCTGGCTGTTGTACAGGGTGATTTTAATAGTTATGCAAATATTCTAACTGGTAACAGAGGAGGGTAAAATAACACGATTCGTCCAATAACGTCTTATACAATAGCCACAGGTATTATTGAAAAAAAAGGTAATTAAAAACCAAGAAGGCTGTTTTTTATTAATGTCATGTTGACGTCTTCATTTTGTAAAATACTGTACAATGGATTTTACCAATGCTGAGAGGAGTAATATACGAGGGGTATTTTTTAAATAAGGTCCGTTTTTTAATAAGAAGAAAAATACTGTGAGTATCATTAAAATATATGTTTTTCCATATTCTACATACTTTTATCTACTTTTCTACATAATTTTCATTTTTGTTCAAACATTTCTCATACCGCACAAGTTTTTGAATTCCGACGTCAAAGAAATCTGCCGCCTGTGAAGAAGCCCAATCCATGACTGCAGTTTTCACTTCTTTGTCGTCGTTGAACCGTTGACCACCAAAGAACTACTTTAAGTACCGAAACAAGTGAAAATCACTGGATGCAAGGTCTGGACCGTAAGATGGATGATGCAGTTGTTCCCATCCAAAAGACCTGATTAGACCTTGGGTTTGTGCAGAAACATGTGGCCTTGCATTGGCATGGAGCAACGTCACACCGGAAGATAGTAGGCCACGCCGCTTGTTTTGTATGGCACGCCGGAGTTTTCTCAAGGTCACACAATACGCATCAGAATTGATTGCTGTGCCTCTCCGCATAAAATCCACTAACAAAATCCCTTTCCTGTCCCAAAAGACATTTGCCATGACCAATCGTGCTGAAATTGTCTGGTTGGCGACGATGTGTGTCGCCGTTCCATTGACTGTTGCTTGGACTCAGGAATCATGTGAAACACCCAAGTCGACGAAGAAGTGAAAGCTGCAGTCATGGATTGGGCTTCTTCACAGGCGGCAGATTTCTTTGACGTTGAAATTCAAAAACTTGTTGAGCGGTATGACAAATGTTTGAATAAAAATGGAAATTATGTAGAAAAGTAGATAAAAATGTGTAGACTATGGAAAAAATATATTTTAATGATATTTACAGTATTTTTCTTCTTATTAAAAAACGGATCTTATTTAAAAAATACCCCTCGTAGTACGTTTCCCTCGCCGGCGACTGCCCAACACGCGAACCTTTGTGAGTATGGTTCAATATCTCAGAGATTTTGGATTCTTTGCAATGAAGAAACGCGATATTGGCCGGCAACGTGAGAATCGAATCCTCAATGCCGAAGAGGAGATTTTGCAGGAAGTGGAAAAACAGCCCCAAATAAGTATCTACACGACGTCTTGGTAATCAGGTAGGAGTATTCCAGTTTGTAGTCTGGCGGACTCTAAAAAGTAAGGATTACATCCGTTTCATATTCAAAAAGTCCAAGCTCTGAAGTCAGGAGATCTACCTCGTCGTTTTCATTTCCGCGAATGGCGTCGACATAATCAAGGTGAAAATCCAAATTTTGTTGCCAATATCTTAGCTACTGATGAGGCTGGTTTCTCCCGAAACCCTCTTAACACGCACATTTGGAGTGATGAGAATCCTAATGAAATTCGAGAATGTCGCTTCCTGCAATCATTTTCCATCAATGTCTACATAGGAATCGTTGCCGATCATCTTATTGGTCCCTACGTTTTGCCCAAACGGATAAATGGTAATGGATACCTTGATTTTTTGGAAAATTTTCTACCAGAGCTGTTGGAGGAAGTTCCTCCACAAACGTGGCAGAACATGCTTTATCTCCATGATGGCGCTCCACCTCATTAATCTGCACAAGTGACGGCTTGGATGTATAACATGTACCCAAATCGTTGGATAGGCCGTAATGGACCGATCTTGTGGCCCCCAGAATCGCCTGACTTAAATTTCTTGTGATTTTTCTGTATGGGGTCACATGAAGCAACTTGTTTACAGTACTCCAGTCGACACAGTTGAAGAACTCCAGCGACTGGTTAATAACGCCGCATTGCAAATTCGTCAAATTGCAGGAGTTTTGGAACGCGTTCGGAGGGTATATGGCAGTAAGAGCTTCTATTTAATTTTAAAGTTAATTCACAGTTAACAGATTAACGCCCTAATAACTATAATCAGCAGTTACTATGACCTAAATTTTAGATGCAAAATATCTCATTTAAAAGTATCTGGGAAGAGGTTAATAACAAAGCTTTGTTTTCACACTATGTGATTTCACTTAAATACACTTTTGTTTCATTTATTATTTTGGATTAATACCTCGCTAATTTAAACTGTCTGTCCAAATTCCGTACATTTTATGAGCGATTTGTTAAAGCCACTGTTTTTTTTAAATTGAATCATACAGCAGAGAACAATATTCCAACCATAACCAACACTAAAATTGAATTTTTGAAAGAATAATTTAGTTCACAATTTTTTCCAAAATTGTTAATTTTGTTGGAAATATTTTTGGTTTGGTTTTTGCCCTGTATACAGGGCAAACTAGTATAATCTGTCCAAGCATAATTTTTTTTATACTTCAAATTGCTGAAATATCAGGCTTATTAATTGAATGGTGATCAAAAGGCTAACTTTCTATTACCCTGAACCTGTCTTTAAAATTAGAGCAAATTGCTTTAACTCTTAGGAAACTATGCCTGTATTCCGCATTTAAAGCGAATCAGACAGAGAGGACCTACAGCTTAACATGGGCTCCAAATTATAGCAAGTGTAAAGACTTTTACTCCGAAGAAGATTTACTAAACTCTATTTGTTGAGCATTGAGCTAGAACGTCAACAAACGCACGTGTTTGACTCACCCGCGCGTGCGCTGTGATTGGTCTACACTAGATAACGCTAATGCCTCATTACTTAAGGAGTAATTGATGCTCAAAACCTTTACTTTGCACTCGTAATTACCGGGTTAAGTCTGTGTGCTTTTTGAGCAGTGCTTATCGGTTTTTGGAGCGTTTCTATAGTGCCTGGTGCTCATTTTCCTAAAATGGAGCAAGTTGTTCCAGAAACGTGTAATCGTAGGGGGCGTCCTACTACTTTAAATGAAAACAATTAATAGTAAAATTGTATAATTCGACCACGCATTGGACTACTTAACAGCGGATTGCTTTTACATCAATATTTGTAATGCAGATGTCTCCAAGTCCATAAAACATCTTTACTTAAAAAAATGGTCATTTTCAGAACCACCAATTCTTCTAAAAAAGAATTCTGACGGCGCGAACGTTAATTTAGAAACGCAGGGAATATTACGTAAATACAAATCCGGTAAATCAATGCACCTGTCGAGCATTTGTTTACGTTCCTGCTCAATGCTCAACAAATAGAGTTTAGGCAGAATACCTCGCTCGTTTGCCATTGGCTTGGCCGTTAAAAATCCGACGTTCCGGTACTGGGAATTTAAGCGCAGACCTTCAACGTAGTCTAACGCAGTGCCCTCTAGCCCACGATCGCCTTAGTTTGTGTATAGTAAAGGTTATATGGTCGCGCGCGTGTGCTCTTCCTCACCATGCAACGTGATACTTATAAAAATGCCCCGTGAATGACACAAACTCCATCGTCTCGTGTCGTCTGCTTTCGGTGTTACGAACCTCTAAAGAGAAATATTTCGTGCTCCCTGGTAGTGAACTGCGTTCTCTGGCAGGGTTCATTCCGTTCTTTCGCTCTTTCTAACGTCAGAAGCCATATTTCAGTAGTCCTTCTACTACTTCGGAAAATATAAAACGGCGTAAATTTTTCTGAAAAACAGTGTAAATTGTGCTCGCATTTCAATTTTTGGACTCCGTCGACGCGATTGTTGTAAAATGGTTTGCGGTTGGGTTTATTATCGATCTACCACCTCTAAAATATTACACTTGTTTTTCGCTTCGCCATCTTTGGATCTCGTCGTTTCGACGTTTTGCACCTTGACGATTCTTTCGCAAATGTCACTCATTATGAAAATTGTAGAGCACGTAACGCTATATTTAACGGCGCAAATTAGGAAATCCACTGTTCTTCGCCGGAAACGGTCAATTTCTGATACTTTTCGAGGGAATCGGCGAACGGCGTTAAATTTTTTCCCATCGACATTTGGTAGGGACTATAGATTGCTATCCATAAAAATGATCTTAATTCGCCCATCTGAGATTGAATTGGGCTTCGTCAAATTCTTAAACTGCGTCCGCTCGCTTCCAGCAGAAGACGTCTACTAGCCTGAAATTCTTGGAAAAGGCCTAAAAATGATCGGATTTTATTTTGTACTTGTATGTTGAAGCTAGGATGGCTTAGTGGTAAAGAAGTCAAACTTTGGATGCAATAGTCCAAAAGTTTGCCGGTTGAAATAGAAAATTGCCTGGGTGGTCGGTATCTGGGTCTGCATTTGCCATTGGGGATCAAACTAATGGGACTGTTCGTCTTACGGTCGCACTAGAGGAGTAACAAGGCTCCACACGCACACAAAAACACCATACAACAGTCAAGTCGCACGGTTACGCACCAATGCGGTAACCCGGGGTAGGGCCCTGTTGTGCAGCAGCACGTATAAACTTAGAGCCTTATCTCACACTACCTCGGCACTGCGCAAGTGGTATTGCCGAGGAACGATAATGATGATGATGATGGTGATGATGATCTGGAATTTTTAGTTTTATGTTAAAATTCGAAATAATTCATCGCCAGGTCCGACCCTCCCATTGAGTGATGAGTACCTGAAGGTACCGCTAGGCAGCTGAGGCGTAGTGATGATCACAATACCTTCCGTCTACTGCCTGTTGGCCTTAGCAGAAGTAACAGCTGTACCTGCTACTCCCCTAAAGTGTCGTAGCGCTATAAAGGGAGAGTATTGCTATTTTATTATTAAGTTAGATCAGAGATGAGTAACTGACTTCGATTTACGATATTTATGTCGAATATAATACTAGAATTGTGATTTTAGTTGCGGCGGCTCGCAACCTTAGAAAAATTGGAACCTTTAAAATTGAAAATGTCTCGTTTTTTAAAATTGTGTTAGGGCCGACAATGTTTGTCCAAATTATAAATGATAAAAGTCATACCTAGGGGTTAGCGCATTCTGCTTCTATGCTGAAGGTCTGGGGTTTAATTCCCAGTACCAGAAGATCGGATTTTTAACGGCCGTTCTCCCTCGCAAGGCAATGGCAAACCAGCGAGGTATTCCGCCTAGTAAATTTTCTCTGGAGTAAAATTGTTAATACTTCTAGTGGTTCGGAGCCCAGGTTAAGCTGTAGGTCCTCTACGTCTATGCCGTTTTAAATCCGCAGTATAGGCATTGAAGAAAAGATCGCTAACCCAACATAAAACCGAGAAGAGAAAAGAGAAAAAACAATTTTCAACGCCGGTGGCGGCCTAGTGTAGTTTCTTGAAAAATGTGAAAAATCATCGTAAAGTCCACGTGGAGGACTTACTGCTGGTTAGATTTTTCGAAATCGGACGAAAACCGTAGGGCAAACTTTCATCAGATCTTCTCATTCTTCGTTTCTTACCCCAATACGCAACTATTTTCAACAACCCGTCGCAGTTGCAAAACACCCAATATAAAAGAGTGGGAAAAATTCCATAAACTTTTCAATGGCAAACCTTTCCATGCCGCTCCATCAAAATCGAACCATAAACGGCGAAATGACGACCAATTCCAATTTTCACATTGCCCCGCCTCCTCCGGCTGGTTAACCGAGTGTCGCCGAACGGTATCGCGAGCGGATTACAACGTAAATTGGAAACCTGCGCTACTTTGATGCTTAAACATACAAGCAAAGTAACTTAAGTGATCATGGAGCTCATTCTAAACTTGAACTACACGCTTGCAACACCGCTACAGTCCGAGAAATAGTAGTAGAAGCCTTTTAGTTAAACCATTGCATTTCAACTACAGCCACCTCGGCAAAAGAAAGTTTCTATCGCCGAGTATACCAGGCCCGTGACGACGATCTTTCATCTCAGTTCAGCATGTTTTGTCCCGCTTCTTTGTTTAAAATTTCGCGGCTTCAACTGAGTTGGTTGATCTGTACACTTAAAAAATTACCATTCGGAAGTAGATGAAGAGCCACACACAAGAAAAATCCGCATGCCTGTTTGTGAATAAATACAAAGAGACTTGGGGATTCATCCAGGCTGGGCCGTTTGTAACTGTTTAATTTGTAATCAACTCGGGAAAACCTTTAGGATGAAAACCATAGATATACCGTCCGTTCAATAAAAATGGCACGAGCTCATAGAAATTTTATTATTCAAGTTAGATTTAATAAATTGTATACAGGGTGTCCACAAAGTATTCCTTTTGTGTAATAACTGCTATATTAATTATTATTATTATTATGAAGCTTCCTGTTGCGTGGTGTTTCATATGAAAAAGCAGCTTTTAATATTAAAGTTCAATACATTTTTCAGTAAATTAAGTCTACTTCACGACTACGAGGCTTATTCGGAAACTAGAGGGTGTTTAAATATTCGCGCCGAATTAGGGGCGTGATCAATTTGGTGCATTATGGGGGTGCTGGTTGATGAACTAGCCACACGTCACTTTACCGTGGCTCTGTCATTGTATTCAGTTGCTAAAATAACACTACGATTGAAAATGCCCTAAGTGTGAAGTGTGCGCTGTAATTCCTATTTTCCATGCAAAAAATTAAACGCTGTCGAAATTTACCGCCAAATATATGAGGTTTATGGTCCGGACATCAAAAATTTCAGAGATGGTCCAATAAACGTTCACGATGAGGAATGAAGTAGAAGACTTTCTGTTCTCAACGATGATTTTGTGGAAAAGTCAACAAGAAAATTCGCCTAAGTGCGAAGTGCACGCTGTAATTCCGTTTTTCCATGCAAAAAATAAAATGCTGTCGAATTTACCGTCAAATATGCGAGGTTTTTGGTCAAGAATTTCAGAGATGATCGAATAAACGCGCACGATGAGGAACGAAGTGGAAGACTTTCTGTTCTCAACGACGATTTTGTGGAAAAGTCAACAAGAAAATTCGCTTAAGTGCGACGTGCACGCTGTAATTCCTATTTTCCATGCAAAAAATAAAAGGCTGTCGAAATTTACCGTCAAATATGTGAGGTTTATGGTCCGGGCATCAAACATTTCAGAGATGGTCGAATAAACGTGCACGATGAGGAACGAAGTGGAAGACTTTTTGTTCTCAACGACGATTTTGTGGAAAAGCCAACAAGAAAATTCGTGAAGATCGACGTTTCGCGATTTCCGAAATGGCCGCAAATTCAAGCACGCTACTGTATGAAATTGCCACGAAGAAGCTACAGTACCGCAAACTTTGTGCGAGGTGGGTACCAAAGATGTCGATGGATGTGCACAAAAACGAACGAAAGGCATCTGCACTGACCGTCCCGCTACGCCACCAAACTAATGGCGATGGGTATCTGAATCACATTGTCACTGGCCACGAGACTTGTTTCTCATACACAAATGTTGAAACAAAGTAACAATCAATGCAGTGGAAAGCACGCGAGTTCCCCCAAAGTAAAAAGTTCAAGCAAACATTCGAGAATCGAAAGCTTACAGTTACTGTTTTTTGATACAGGTTGGTTGATTTCTTAAAGCGTGGTGCAACAATTAATGCAAGGGGGTATGCTGAGACCTTAAGAAAAATGAGAAAGGTTATTCAGAACAAAAGACGAGGATTGCCGACCTTGATAACGCCCGACCACACGCGGCAACTGGTACTGTACAACTCGTTGAGCAATTCTATGAAGATATACAAAAACTTGTACCACGACATGATAATTTTTTAAATTCGAATAGTGACTGTGTAGACGAATAAATTAGAAGCGCATCTAAGACTAAGATTTAAGCATAATATTTTTTTTTAAACTAGTTATTGTTTTATGGCGGATCGGTTTTTAATTTCCGAAATATATAACAAGTCGCGTCTTTCAGACATTCATTTAAATAGTTAAACAACGCAGAAACTTAAAGCCGCATAATTATATAATTTTATTTCTAAACTGTAATAATATACAGGATGTTCCATTTTAAAATAAAAAAGTAAAACCCTGCCCAGCCCAATCCAAGCATCCCGCGATTTTAGGCTATATCGGTTTATCACGACAACATTTTTTATTTATACTTATTATCTCTAGAATTTTGCCTTTTATTTAATGATATATATGAGCTTAAATTGTGTATTATAGTTGCTATAAGCAGTAGCACTTTTTATTGAACGGTGCTTAAAATATTTTATTATAAAAAGTTGGTGTGATGACAAACATAAATTAGAACAATTCTCACGACTATTTTTGAAATATTACTCAAAATAAGCATGGGAATTATCCCATTCATGGTTTACTGATGCTTACCATCAATACACCCTGTAACACTGTTGTGATGATAAGGCACAAAGTAGCAGCATTTGGATGCCTATTTGCACACAAGTCACGCAACGTAGGCATAGAAATGCCTCTACTTTGTGTCATGATTTCACTTTCAAATTGTAATCGATTCCAAACATTGGCAGTGGCAAAAAAGCACAAACCGGGGGAACTCACATTCCTATTTGCATATAAATCACAGAAAATAGGTGTGAGAATTCCTTCACTTTGTGTGTTAATAGCCACGTGTGCACTATAACACTCGAGATAAGCTCCAAAATGCATCTATAAAATTTAAAAACCCATATAAAGGCTGGAAACAAAAGGATAATTTTTATGCTGGCACATTTATTTCTTTTTAAGTATATTTTGGCACAGTTAATTGCCTTGTTGTGTTGTTATCGAAGTTTTGTTAGTTTTTAATAGCTCATGAATGCGTTACGGTTCTAATATTTTCAATACGAGGCATATAATTATAATAACTAGATAACAATGGCAGATGATATTGTGCCCCGAAAAGAAAACCAAAAATCGGGAAAGATGAGGAAAGCTATATAATTTTGTAATGTATTCTTAGATTGGGATGATCCACGCCTATTCACCTTAACAGCCTTAAGAAGGAGAGGATTTCCAGCGGAATCCATTAACAACTTCTGTGCTCAGCTAGGAGTAACTGGTGCCCAAAGTACTGTAGATCCGTCAATGTTGGAAGCTTATGCTAGGGATTATTTGAATAATACAGCTCCCAGGTATGTAATGTAAAATCATATAGGAATTGGCTTATGAATTCTTTAGGAACGAAAACTTTAAATACGAGGTGTGTTCAATTGAAACCCATTTTTGCTTTATAAAAAATTTATTCAACAATTTAATTACAAATAATTACCGTCACAGTTAAGGCACCTGTCCCATTGTTTTTCTAACCGACGTATACCCTACTCATAGAATTCTTGTGGCTGCTGATTGAAGAAGTCTTCCACAGCTATCTGTACTTCTGAGTAAGACGCAAAATGCCGACTTTTTCAGGCCAAAAATATGGGAATCGCAAGACGATAGATCCGGGCTATATTGTGGATGCTCTAAAGTCTAAAACCCTTCGTCCTACCTATAGTCTGTGAGGTGTTGCAGAGATAATCCCATTCGTAAGCATTTTTGTTCATTAGACAAAAGACGGGGAATCCATTGCAAACAAACTTTGTTGTTACCCAGATTACGGGCAATACCATGGACAGATCCTACACTCGCACCAACAATTTCTGAAATTTCTCTAATTGAAATTCGACAATTTTCTCTAATAAGGCCTTCCACACATGCCATATTTTTTCTGTTAATGCAGTACACCGTGCACCTGGTCGCGGCTCATCCATAGTCCTCTCTTTTCCATTCTTACATTCTCGGCACCGTTCCTTCACAGTGGGGTACGCAATACATGCATTTCCATACACTGCTTGCATTCGCGTACGAATCTGCAATGGCTGCACACCCTCAGCGCATAAAATTGTAGGACCGCACGCTGATCAAACTTGGACGGATTTAAACTCTCACCTCCAAGTGATATGGGGATAAATGTGGAGAACCCTGGAGAACCTGAACAACCACGCCGGAGATTTGGTAACCAACCCAGGTGGAAGGAAAGGTCATGGCTGACGAGAGCGGAAGAAATGATCCTCCGAAAAGGGGGTTGGGTGTGAGGCCAACACCCTCACCCCGTAAAAACACATCGTTACGAAAACTAAGAGACAGCCTCGGACAGGACGGGAAAACTTAAGACGACCCATGCATCAGAAAATGGACAAAGAGTTGTAACTTACAATTGGTACTTGGAACGTTCAATCCATGCTTCAAGCTGGAAAAGTGCAAGAAATTGCGGAAGAACTGGAGATATAGGGTAAGGTGGGGCAAAGGTCCGCAAAAATCAGTTAAGTTTTTTTTTTTTCAGTTTTCGGTGTATAGAAGTAAACAAACTTTAAATGTCTGGGCGAAGGTTAATAACCTAGCGGTATCAGTTCATTTACCACTTAACTAAAGACGGTGAAACCCGTTTTTCAGACCCCTACACCTGCGGACGGTTGCCCCTTTTTTTGGGCAAAGATCCGCACACGCGGACTCTTGCCCGTCAGTAAAAAATCAATGATTTTTATGGTGTACATCTTTATTCATCCAAGAATGTTTTCATATTGATCAAAGTTATTGGGAAATGGTAACATCCCCTGAAGGCGACCAGAGCTCCCCAAAATTGGCTGAGACAGTCTTTTGATGACATCATCTCGCAGGAAATTGTATTTTCTTCGGCCGTTTCAGAAAATTTCATTGTTTTTTCGGCTTTCTTGAAAAATTTGACTTTAAAGCCTTCCTCGATTCTCTCAAGTATTTTAGCTACAAATAACCTGAACTACTTCTTTCCGTGAACCTTTACAAGAGCATAGCCGCCCTGCTACAATTGTCTTCAACGTCAAATGAGATATCTTCGAGACTGTCGTCATGAAGCGACATCTCCGTATCGGACTGGGACGAACTTCCGGAATCCACCTTCCTTTCTCCACTTTTTTCCTCACTAAACAAAGTTTTTATCTTTTTTTACAGACTTCTGTTTCACAAGGTTCTTTTTTTTCATTATTCTCTTCTAGAAGCAATTTATTGGGTGTTGATGTAAGGATCGCTGATTCCAATCCTTTCTTTGTGCGTTTCCTTTTTTGACTAATTTTGGCAATGGCATTATGTCGGCTGGAGACACAGCTGTGACGATAGCAACTGTGATGCTGGATATTAGAAAGGTAGGATGTCCAATGCGCGATTGTCTAGGAATGGCAGGGAGCTCTTGTCCAATGTGCGACGGTCCAGGAATAGCAGGGGACTTTTGTCCAGGTCTAGGTTCAGGAATGGCAAGGGGCTCTTCTACTGAATCATCGGAAAATTGGTCAACATGAGAAGGCTCAGGACTGACAGTAGGCTTGTTGTCGCCAGGAAAAGTTACCATAACTGTGTGTTCCTCCTCCATGTCATCTAGATTTTGCTCCGTAACTTCACTAGGGAGAAAATCTTCTTCATCGAATACTGTTGAATCCGAAGGATAAATTCCAGTGGCGCGAAATGACACAGTCGCCTTTTCCAGTGTTGCTGTTCTCTCGTATGCGGTTTTGAAAAGCTATGCTACATAAGCATCAAATACTGGGAGGCAAAGATCCGCATGCGGCCCTTTACCCCATTGGCACTGCGGATCTTTGCCCCATTTCATAACCTAACACTATAATGACAACATGGAGTTCAAGCCTGGAGTAACATTAAAAACCTCTTTGTTGCGGCTAGCTTTGGCCATTACCAGATATGCAAATTAATATGGGGGTTCGGAAGAAGTGCGAAAAATTATAATTTAAAGTCAAAGCTATGAGAATATTACATTAAAAGTGACAAAAACAGTTCTTATCTCATGATTAGCAAATCGCGCAAGATTTTTCGTGGGTAGGTTGGCACCACCTGTATCAACATAAAACTAGTTCGTAACAGCATCAAAACTTGGCGGGATTTTTAAAAGGCGCTTGCGGATCTTTGCTCCACCTTACCCTACTAGATGGACATTACCGCAGTACAGGAAATTAGATGGAGAGGGGAAGGAAGACTAGATAAAAATAAACACACCCTCCTATATAGTGGAAACACAGAAAGAGAAGTTGGGTTTTTCGTAAATAAAGAATTAATAAAATCAATATTAGGTTTCGAACCAGTTAACGACAGAATGTGCAAATTCCGAATAAAAGGGAAATTCTTTAAAGCTACTCTAATAAGCGCCTATGCTCCAACAGAAGATGCCAGAGAAGACGATATTGAACAATTCTATGATGATCTACCAACTACTTGTGAGAACATTCCATGCATGATGCAATCATCCTGCTTGGTGATATCAACGCGAAAATAGGCATTGAAGATTCTTTAACAGACATCGCGGGTACACACACCTTACATGAATTCTGTCTCTCTCTCTCTCTCGGTTTTTTACCACCCATCAAGGGTCTTCACCGACTCAACTATTTTCCTCCAGTCCGTTCTGTTTTTGGCAGTTCTTCTCCAGTTGTTTGCATTCAGTTTTCGGAGGCCTTGATACACATTGTCTATACAACAGCGTGTAGCTTCCATGTGTGACCTCTCCAATGTTAGGCCATCTTGTTTCTTGAACTGCCGTGATGTCCAATTTGTATCTTTTTATTGCTATTATCAGTTCGGTTAGAGTTGAGAGTCTGAATTGGGTAGGAGAGGTTATGTAATGCTAGCTGGAAGCAGCATCATGTAAGACGCATGCACTACCCTATTTGAACCTACTGAACTAACTAGCGGAAATGGAGAGAGGCTCTGTTACCTAGCAAGGGTAATGAACTTAACAATAAGCACTACATGCTTCCCGCATAAAGCTATTCACAAATGAACGTGGATCAAGCCAGGTGGCAGAGCATTAAATCAAAGACGTGAGGATATACAGAGGAACAAATTGTGAATCGGACCATTTCCTGGTAGGTGCGGTATTCAAACAAAGAATCGCAGCCGTACAATGAAACAAGGGAGGTAGAAGATATAAATGGAACACAAGACGCTTTAAAGAATGAACGACAAGCTCAACTATACCAACAACAAATAGCAAGAAACTCAAATAGAAGCAACCAAATGATCAATATTGAAACAATCGGAAAAAAGTAAAATGGAAGAAATGAGGAGTGGTTTGATGGTGAATGTAGACAAGCCATAGCAAAGAGGAACAAAGCAAGGATGAAACTGCTACAATTAGGTACCAGAGCAAATAGAGCAGTCTTTGAAAACCTGAGAAGATTAGCAAACCGACTATGTGGGAGAAAGAAAAAAGGGAAATGATGAACAGAAAGTTAGAAGAAATCGGACAAAATAATGTAATTCAAAATTACAGAAAATTCTACAAGGGAATACAAAACAAACAAAAGAGTTTAAACCAAGTACAAACTCCTTTAAAAGTAAAAATGGTGACACGTTAATAGAAGAAGAGAAGATCCTTGAGAGGTGGAAGCAACACTTTCAAGAACTACTAACGAATGAAGAGCGAGATGGAGTGGATGAAGAAGAATCAAACTACAAGTCTGCACAGCCCGAAATTAAAGATCCTACCTATGACAAAGTGGTGAAAGCAATACAAAGCTTTAAAAACAAGGTACCAGGGAACGATGATACGAGGTCGGACAAATATGAAACGGGATTGGCACTACTGCGGACGCTATAAGAAACTGACTGTTTCCAAATCATATCCAAATTGTAGCTGGAACTTTCGTCTACACATAGCTAAAACGGCATTCTGTTTCAAATTGGTGAAAACGGCCACGGAGACATTCGAGATGTTGATAACTGTGTACGGCGATGAGGCCATGTCCCGTACTCACGTTTTCGAGTGGTTTGCCAGATTTCGTGAAGGTCGGCAGGACCTTTACGATGATCAGAAGCCGGGTCGTCCATTCACAACGAGGAACCCCGTAACGATCGAAAAAGTCCGACAACTTGTGGCGGCTGATAGACGACTGACACTGAGAATGATGGAGCAGGAGCTGAGTATTAGCCGTGAAACCATTAGAACCATTTTGGAGAAGGATTTGAAGAAAAGGAAGGTCTGTGCCAAATTTGTCCCGCACAATTTGACTGCTGAGCAAAAAGCGCTCGAGTGGACACCTCCCGCGGCTTCATTGCAAGAGCCAACAGTGACCCAAATTTTCTGGATTCAATTGTTGCTGGTGACGAGTCGTGGTGCTTCCAGTACGATCCAGAATGCAAGAGACAAAGCATGGAATGGCGAACGACGACGTCTTCCAGGCCAAAGAAATTCCGTCTCCAAAAATCGAAAGTGAAGACCATGCTGATCACTTTCTTCGACAGTCAAGGCATCATTCACAAAGAATTTGTGCCACCGGGTGTCACCGTCACTAGCCTGTAGTACAAGGGTGTCATGACGCGTTTACTATTTAAAACGCATTCGACGTGTGCTACCCGCATTTGGCAGCCTTCGGCAAGTGACACCTTTTACACGACAATGCCCCTGTGCATTCTGCCTTGATTGTAAAGACGTTTTTGGCGACAAGAAATGTACCAGTCTTAGAACATCCTCCCTATTCGCCGGATCTGTCTCCAGCGGACTTCATGCTGTTTCCTCAGCTGAAATTGACCCTCAAGGGAAGGCGCTTTGACGACGTGGAAGACTTTCAACGGAATGTTACCGCCGAACTAAACGCGCTTTCTCGCGACAAGTTTAAGCAGGCTTTCCGCGACTTGTATCGTCGATGTCAACGGTGCGTAGAAGTCGAGGGAGATTACTTCGAAGGACGCTAGAGGTATTTTCACCTATGGCTACCTCACATGCTTTGTATTTGATCAATCTCGTTATATATTTGCCCGACCTCGTATAACCGCGGAGTTGCTAAAACATGCAGGGGAAGAAATATGGAAGAAGAAAAAATACACAACCTAATCGTCTTAATCTGGAAAGAAGAAGTAATACCTGAGGAATGGAAGGTAGGGATAATAATGCCAATCCACAGAAAGGGTGATAAAAAGGAATGTGCAAACTAAAGGGGATCACGCTCCTAAATGTGTGCTATAATATAATGTCAAGTGTACTCTCTATCCGTATAGAAGAATATGCTGAAGAAATACTAGGCGATTATCAATGCGGCTTCAGAAGAAACAGATCCACGAAATGACCAAATTCACATCTTGTGGCAAATGTTAGAAAAGTATCATGAACACAATATAGTAGTAGCAATTCAGTCAAAACAAACGGATACCTTCGAAATAACTAAAGGGGTGCGACAAGGAGATGCCCTTTCAGCACTTCTGTTTAACCTAGCGCTAGAATCAGCTATTAGAAAGATAAACGTAACAGGCAATATAACCACTAAATCCCGGCGCTTATGCGGATGATATTGCAATAACAGCCAGGAGCCAAGCCTGGTTAGAAGAGACATTTATAGCCCTGGAAAAGGAGTCAAAGAAAGTGGGGCTCCAGATAAACAAAAATAAAACAAAATTCATGAATAATGCTAGAACAACGGAAAGAGACCAGGAGCAGATTGAAATAAATGAGTTCAAATGTAAAGAAGTGGACACCTTTAATAACCTGGGAGGGCAACTAAACAAAGCAAACAGGGTGAATGAGGAAATAAAATCAAGAATTGCGGTAGGCTATAGAGCTGGTTATGCAAATAAACAACTACTGGATCAAGGTTAATAAGTAGATCTTCAAAACTAAAAATATATAAAGCGCTAATAAGACCTGTCATTATATACGCTTGTGAAACATGGACTATTAACAGCATTTGCTAAGGGTGTCCGAACGGAGAATACTACGAAAAATTTTCGGGCCCACGCAATGGAAAAATGGTCTTTGGAGAATAAAAATGAATCATGAGCTGAACTCACTAATAAATGGAGAAGACATTATCAAATTCATCAACGCGCAGAGAATAAGATGGTTGGGGCATTTAGAAAGGATGGAGGATGGAAGAGATGCAAAGAAACTAACGGAATGGAAACCGGGTGAAACAAGAACACGAGGAAGACCAAGGACAAGGTGGAAGGATGATGTACTGGCAGACCTAACCACAATGGGAATAAGGAACTGAAGGGCGACAGCCCACGATAGAAAAGCATGGGAGGGTGTAACGGAGCAAGCCAAGACCCACCAAGGGTTGTTGTGCTACAGAAAGAAGAAGAAGAAAAGTCAGAATCAAATTCAAACGCCAGAAACTTTAGTAAATTGATCGTGCAGGGAGGTCTAGTGACACCGTTTGCACGACCTGTTGTCCCTGACCTGATGGCCCTCCACCCGGCACGTGGGCCGTCTCTGAGAGACGTAGTATATAGGCTATCGAGAGTACCCTACCAGATGGTGAATCGCTCGGTAAGCAACTTTCCGTCGGAATATTGTCTATCGGGCCAAAATAAACGCCCGCTGTCTCCGAAAATGGCGTAAAAGTGGCTCTATCGGAAAACCCCTGGCAACCTCGTCCAGCCCCAGGTGCCCCCAACAACCGTGGATATCCACTACGATTTATAAAAATTTTCCGTTGTCGACTCAGTGCCTCTTTTTACGTCTTTTTTTGACGAAATTCTTGAAGGATGGTAGTATCCATCCATGCATCCATAATCGATTCTCTTGTACCATTATGGTGTAGATTCCTTTTGGCAGAGTTTCCTCCACTCGTGTCGATCTGTAGTAATCCTCTCGGTTTGTCTCCACTCGTACCCTTTCTCTTGCAACGCCTACTTGGCTGTACCAGGTCTTCTTGGGTCTGTCCCTTTTCCTTTTTTTTTATCAATTTCGGATTTCCAGATTATTTTGATCTTCCTGTTCTCGCTCATACGCACCATATGACCGAACCACTGTAACTGACGTACCTTTATCAATGTTACTGCTGGCTTGGCGTTAAACCATTCTCTTGTATTGCGTTGTTGTTGATACACTCTTTCCTTGTTACGTCCGCTGCTGCTCTGAGATATTGCATTTCGCTTGCTTGCATTCTGCTCTTGCCTCTGCCACTCATGGCCCACGTCTCATATCCGTACGTTAATACTGGGATGTAAACGCTTTTGGCCTAGGCCTTTGTGTCGGTGCTTATTTCTTTCTTTCTAATGAACACTTTGTTCAGAGCATAGTATAGTTTGGATGCGTTGGATACTCTGTTGCTTATTTCCGTTTCTAAACTTCCTTTGGCATTTAATAGTCAAGCCAAAGCTGCTTTATTCAGGTGTCATTTACGGTTATTTCCAGCGGGAAGCGTAGGAATTTCAGGGCCATTTTGCAGATAAAGAATTCTAAGAACTGTTTTCGATCGGCATATAGACTAAACATACTTGCTCGCGTTCCCTTAAGTGACCACCCATAAATTAACCTTTGGAAATAATAAAACAGTAATTGACTTATGAGCGGCAATTAAAATAAGACTTTAATTCATATGAAGTGCAAAATCAAACGAACCTAACAATCCGCCGTTGCACACTAAAATAAACAGATCTTTCCGACATCGTAACGGTAACTGTCAAAATAATGTTATATCAAAACAGTTGCCGTGGATATGTTAAAGTGAGTCACGGCCAGGTTTTCATTAATTTAATATTTGGAAGTATCTTCAGATGGAGGTTTTAATTAAAACATTCTGTTTAAATTTAAAGATTCCTAGGAGGAGATGTATAAGGATCTCACACACATAGACCTCTATATGTGAATATGGAAGTTGTTACTGAGTTTTATTATATAATATTTAATAACTAACTAAAAGTTTTTACTATAATTTAACGTAAGTAGAAGCAATAATCAGTGTTTAATTTACAATCTGTAAGACTGTTAAAGAGAGTAAATTGTAGCATCGTTTTACTAACGACCCCAATCGTTAACGTAGTAGAACGCCCAGTATATTTTAATTTTTTTTGTCTCAATATTGGATTCTGCGTACAATGGTAACAAAATTTTGTAGTACTATGCAACAGTAATATGAAGAAGATTTAATATAGAATATTTTAGAAAAAATATATACAGGTTGTTATAAATTACAAAAATTATGCTTGTTATTTTATTCCCAATAAAAATAATTAATTGTACTACATCATAAATGGTAACTGTAAAAAATCTCATTTAAGTGACTTTTCTTCTATTTACAATTGTGTGTAGCAAATTGTATGCTTAACAATTAACTTAAAGACTATAACGCGTTAAATTGTTTAATTGATAACAAATTTTAAAATAATTAAGGAACCCAATTCCTCGAGTACTATTGTAGGTATTAATGACACTGCGAATCGACAAAAAGGCTAAATGGACTGACATGTTGAAGCACCAGATTGTCACGTGAAAATTCTGGTTTCGATTCCCGGACAAGGACAAATTTTTATAATTTTTTTTGATTAAAATTTAATTTTTTGTTGAAGTTGGTTGTATTAACAGTACAGTATTAGGTAAAAATTAATTGTAATGGGATTAAAAATAAAAAAATTGCTGCCGCTCTGGAATCGAAACCGGATTTTCAGCGATAAAATTTGGCGCCTTGTCAGAACAAGTAGCCCATTCGTTCGTTGCGCGATGTCATTATTACATATAGTAGCGATACTTCGCGAATTGGGTTATTTAATTATTTTAAATATTGAGTTAAACTAAGTAAATTAAGGCCCAAGTGATTGCATTCGATAATAGATGGCACGAACTAAATTGTAAATGCGAAATTTCGCATTTAAGAAAAGACAGTATCAGCGTATAACTCTGTTTTGCTGGTATGTTACTTCAGCTAGATGTTTCGTTGGTTTATTTTCAATTTTACGTTAATACCGCACTAATTTGAGCTCGTAGACCAATTCCACAGCATTTTTTTTAATTTCGAGGCTCTACACACCTTGGTGATGTGGTGGGCATCACGCAGGCGACTACCGCATTATTCCCCTTGTTAATTCAAACGAAGGTACCCAATTATTGAAAGCGACTGGGTAGACCGCCCGCCAGGTATCCAGTTGGGGATTTGGACCCCCCGACGTTCCGCACTGGAATCCGAAGCTTTAACCACTGGAGACGTTCCGCAGCATTTATTTAAATATTTTAGGAGGATACTTAAAGAACACAATTTACAAAAAAATGAGGGTTACAGAGAACAATGCTGCAATCAATGACCTACACTAAAAATTTTAACTGAAAAAAATAGTTTTTATAAACCGTTTCGAAAAATTATTTCACCTCATTGGAATAGCTAGAAATATTTTTAATAGTGCCATACATAGGATGCACTGTTTATTACTCTAGTATTTTAAATAAGCAAGAGATCAAGTTGATTCGTCTTAGCAGACTTATCCCATCAATTGCTGATTACATACAATTTGATACATATGGCAACACTGTCTGAACATCGATGACGTATTTCTGGTTTATAGATGCCTGCAAATTTTTTTAAAATATGAATCAAATTTTCGTTTAACAACATTGATTTGGCCAAATGGTAAGCCTTATTGAGTGATTTTTTTGTGTTTCAGAGTAATGGTAGTTCTAGATCCATTAAAAATAACCATAGAAAATTATCCACACAGCAAACCCATAGACATTTCCGTGCCCGATTTCCCCAACAAACCTGAACTTGGATCTCATAATGTTTCATTTGACAAAGTTATTTACATTGAGAGCAACGACTTTATGGAGGTATTACCCTTAATCTGTCTATAATTTAGCTTATTTTTAAAAGCACATTTAGATTGCAGAAAAGGGTTACCGGCGATTGGCTCTGGGCCAAGCGGTTGGCTTGAGGCATGCTGGGTACATCCTGGAACTCAAAAGCGTGGAAAAGAACCCATCTGGTAAAGTTATAGGTTTGGCGTGTTCCTGTATAGAAGTTGAAAAGGCTCAGACTAAACCTAAGGCTTTTATTCATTGGGTTAGCAATCCTCTGGATGTGGAAGTACGCTTGTATGACCCACTGTAAGTCTATTTTACAATGAAATTGTAGTTTTTCTTTTTTAAATTGGTTTTTAATAATATAAATCTTCGACCCTCAGGTTTAAACACAAAAATCCAGAAGATCCATCTGAAGTTCCTGGTGGTTTTCTGAGTGACTGTAACTTGGATTCCCTCCATATTCTTCGTAGCTGTGCAGATAAATCACTGAAGACTGCCAGAGTATACGATAAGTTCCAGTTTGAACGTATAGGGTTTTTCTCCGTTGACCCTGATACAACTCCTACTAAAGTAAGTTTAGATTTATGGATCTTAGTTTCTTCTTGAGAGAGTGTTTTATCTCTTAAGGGATATGCAATCTTCTCTCCTACGTCTGTATTGTGCTTTAAAATGCCACAGACAGAGAGGACCTACAGCTTAACGTGGGTTTCAACATGAAAAATAAAAAATTAACCCTAAGCTCCATTGGTAATTTGATTATAATTGACAGTTATGCAAATGCTGATTAAAACACTGGTTGTAGCCTTGTAAAACGCTAGAAAATAAAAAATATATATTGGTAATAATCTTTCTAATTTTTTGTTTTAGTTGGTGCTAAATCAAACTGTCGGTTTGAAGGAGGATTCAGGAAAATAAAAGCTATGCATAACAGATTGAATGTAACTTTTTTTATTGTATATTACTTTTGCCAGTAATTTGAATAGATAATTTTATATTGAGGTGGTATTTTTATTCTATTACATGGTTTCCCGTTTTGTGTGTTATTTGACATAATTTTACTTTTCAAGTGTGGTCGGTTTAGAAGTAAAGATAATGCAATATTTCATTTTTGAAAGTAATGGTGAACCAATTTCAATCTTATAATGTAATGTGATTAAAATCACATGATCATCAGCGTGGTGAAAGTGAACACATAACCTTAAAATTATGAAGGGTGTGGCAAATTTGTTTGGCAAAACGCACGGAATCCAACCTTCGCGTACTGCGCGCACGGAACTGAACTGGGTACACCAAGCTAGTGCATAACGTCAAGGGCGTCTCCAGCTCAAAACGGAACTTCTTTCACGGAGGAAGAGGGTCCATGGGGGGCATGCAATAATACACAATTACTAAAGAAAAACACTATTTATTAATAAAATTAATTTTTGAACAGTAGTTTGCAGGGATTAGTTTGTAAATTTTCTAGCTACAGCTTCCACTACATAATGGAAAAAACAATTCGTTCTTTTTTAAAACCTCGATATTGTGGCACTTCTTTTACCTCATTCCACATTTTGAACCATAATTCCTCTTCTCCTTCGATGCCTTCCAAATTGTAAAAAGTTCCTCCAATAAAACACCTTGTCACGCCTATTTTTGTTTTCTCAAACTAGCATTGGTTGCAATTGCAAACTCAATCTCGCAACCACGCCACTGCTGAGGTAGAAAATTAACAAATTTGACAGATATTAGTATCCCGGAAACCCAATCGAAGAAGGAGTGGGTTCCAACAATTAATTTATAGGCGCCACCGACTTATAATTTACTAACATCGTCCTAGGTGGAAAATGGGAAGTCGAACCCTAAGATAGATAATCACCTACCTTTCTTTTTTTATCTCCTATCTGTCCATCTGTAGACTTAGTTCCAGATATTGCGAAGTAAAAGAAAAGACAAGTTGCAACCAAAACTTCATTTAATTAATCGATGATACAACCCACAGTTATAATTAAAAAAAATGCGTGATCGTAAACCGACCTAGGAAAGAAAAAAACTTCCTGTAATACAAATCCTGAAAACGCAATACAATCCCAACTTTTGGAGCACCCTATATATAATGTACGTAAAATTGCTCTCCCAATAAATTTGATAATATAATATTACTTAACGTCTAGATATTCCCTCAATTATACCCCAATATTGCAATCCCTTGACACAATCAATTAACTAAATTATTCTTACTCGCAGATAATGCAATTGTAAATAAGAAAGGCCACGTGATAAAAATTTACAGTGAAACCACATTAAATGCACTTCCCTGTTGCAAGTGGAAACGGCTATTCTTATCACTGGGGCCAAACGCACCTGGTCGGTCTTGGAAAACTGTCCCAAGTTACTCGTCTATGTCTGCGTATTTAGTTGACCTTATTTACGGGATTTCCAACCGAGCGAATTTTGCCTAAATTAATACATCGGATATTAGTATTAAAGTTCGGGGAAAATTTAAGACTGAACAAATTTCACTATAAATAACTAACTCACCAGTTGATGGGAACTGGCATACAAAAAAAAATCTTCTTGACCGAAAAACTCTCTAGATTGGAATTTTAAATTCCTGTAGTCCCTGTACTTCCTCTACCATAGAAAACAACTCCCTTGCAGTGACTTTTAAATCGGAAAATTAATTTCCAAATCGATAACGATTTTACCAAAATTAAATCACTTTGCACAATATACTTCCGGTCAACCGTCAATACTCAAGTGTCTTCGTTCCGAGACTTGTCGTTCGAAATTTTTCAGTTCCCCCCTAAATTTTCGAAACTCTAATATGATGCGCGTTCGCCGAAATGTAAAAATTCCTATAATTATTCGAACAACTAAATAGGTAGAACGGATTGCTTTCAACCAGGCGCGGAATTCGTT
>JABXWE010006022.1:0-41185 GCA_014611495.1 Limonius californicus | reverse complement strand
TACATTAAAATCGCAAAATTGTTTCCCCTCTAAAGGTGTAGGGTTTGAGTTGTTAATTATAAAGCCATTAATAAGAAATATACTCTAATAACCCATTCCCTTATGGCGGATCTCGGGTTGTCCTAAATTTATTTGGATCTCAGCTTGTTATAAAAACAGATATATATATATATATATATATATTGCCGTGTAATTGTATAAAAATAATTATTTTAATATTTTCGCCCAACTTCGGCTAGCTCAAAATTAAAAATTGTTATGTAATTTGTTATAAACATCAATAAATCTTCACGTTGGTTGCGCCAATAATACAAATTAAAATGAATTGTTTGTCGAACTATAAATTTAATTTTCAATTTACATCAGCATATAAAAATTACAAAGAGTTATTTTCGTGGCCTCTCCAAAGATAGTTATCTAATTACAATAATAAATCACACAAATACAAATATAGATCAATTGTGAACTTATCTTTATTCTGTTAATGTATGAACGAACCTTTACATCTAATTTCTTCAAATCTGCAACGGCTGCATCTTGATCCCTTCTTACCCAGATGTTCCGAAGCGGCTGGTTGATGACCTCTTACAACTTTAATAGTTACAAGTTGTTAAAATCCTGGGAAACACTTCAACAACTTTTGTTTAAATGTATTAAACAGATCAGGTAAGTAGATTTGTAAATTAATCTTTTAATTCAACCAAAATGGCATTCGAAGAAATATAACTTTATCTTTTCCAGGAACCGTTGAATTACACAACACAATTTGACCTCAGAAATCCAGGTAAGTTTCATTCTTTTAGAATAAAACACTTTTGGTAACTTGAACTTAAATGAAATTTATTAACTTCTTTAAACACATAAAAACACATCACATGGGATACTTGAACTTATTTAAAGTTTCTTAAGTTGACATAACCTTAACACACATTTGTCAACAAACTTAGGCCCTGCCCACAATTTTCAAAACTAGCTCTTAATACATTTTAAATTTAACATCGGAGCTCAAAATTATACGTGCTGACCCTACAAACATTTAAAACAGACTCAATTCGAAATTTGGTATAAAATCACACTTTATAATTAAAAATGTACCAATAGGAAACTAGATATTAATCTTCTACATCTTCAGCTGTTTTCAAACATTATAAAATTGTAAATATCTCAATAAATACACAAAATTTGAACAAATAAACCTCAGAATCATCAGGAATACCTTTACCAAAATGAAAACCCTTCCCTATAATAGCGATTTTAATGTCCACCTATTATATGTATAAGAATACTGAAATGCTACGTGTTCCCTATTTTGTTGTATGGCATGGAGGCATGGTCTCTCACTGAAGCTTTATCTAAGAAATTTGATGCGTTTGAAATGTGGACATACAGGCGCATGTTAAATATTTCGTGGGCCGACAGGATCACAAATGTAGAAGTATTGCGCAGACTGAGCAAGGAATTAGAGATTCTAAAAACGATAAAAAAGGGGAAACTCGAGTACTTTGGACATGTTATGCGAAATGACAAATACGAACTTAAGCAACTGGTGATACAAGGGAAAGTACAAGGAAAACGTGTTCCCGGACGTAGGAGAACGTCTTGGTTGAAGAATCTACGCATTTGGTATGGCAAGCCAACCACATCCCTTTTCCGTGCAGCCGCGTCCAAGGGACAGATTGCTATATTGGTCGCCAACCTCCGGTAGGAGATGGTACTAGAAGAGGAAGAAGAAGAAGAAGAAGAAGAAGAAGAAGAAGAATAACTGTTGCTCTAATCAATTAATTAAATAAATAACCTAATAAAAATTTTAAATGTAAACTGCCAATTATTAATGCAAGACAATTAATAATATTTATAATGTTTACATCTTTATAATTACAGGTTAATCTAAGACAAGACATTAAAATTCCAAGGGTGTCTTTAACTTGGGTTTGTATTGTTCTTACGGTTTGTTAAAGAAAGTTCTAGAGCAAAACCAATAGAGAATTAAAAAAGGGAATACTACGACAGACCATTTTGTTAACATAACAAAGAGTGTAGTTTCATCAATGACAAAATGAAAAGCTTACGTGGAGATAGAGTTGCAATCCCTAGAAGAATGTGATAAATGTTACATTAAGCACAGAGTTTACATTAAAAAATACGGAGTCTTTGAGATTCGTTCAAGCAAACGAAGGTTCTACATTAGTTTCTACTTGTTAATGATATTTTATTCAGAATAACTGTTGGTATACTGCATCAAAGTTACTATGTTTCAAAGCATAAATGAATATGCTTGTTGTCAACCAGTTCTAACCACTCCCTGTAAAAAGCCGATGTCGTTATCCTTTAAAATAGCAACAACATAACATTATAAATTATAAAAGCTTTGAACTTTAATGCCATGGTTTTAGATACACTCCAAGCCCACTTAAACGGTATTCCTGGAAAAGTTGTAAGAGCACATTTAAAACGTTTTCTTAATTTTCCCAGGAGTGAGAAAACGGACTGAGAATTCTGTGACAACGCAACTACAGCGTACCTTGCGAATATTTTTATTATCCGTTGCAGTAATTTTCTTTAGAAATTGCGAGGTACGGTTGAACAGAGGCAGAAAGGTTTTTTTTACTTTCAAGTAAGTCTGCGTTCCTTTATTTTGATACCAACAGGTTACATAAATAAATTCAATTTTCATTAACCCTCCATTTACAATACTACCTCCACATCCGCAAAATTACTGTACAATTTCATCGTACTTTTAAATCCATTCGGCAAAAACCTCGCCGAATAACAAAATCCATTACCTTAATTTAAAAACGTATTGGAGTGTGCCGTTCTTAAAGCGGCAAAGCAAAATGAAGCGTGCGTGGTGTTCAGGAGACCGAAAAGAAAAAAAAGCGTCAGAAATAGAACTGTATTACCGCAATTGTTGCCAGATTTTCTAAAGCGCCCTTGATGAAAAGTGTTTTTCCGAATGAAAATTTTACAAGCGGTTGTTTTTCCCAAAACGCCCCTAAAAGGGCTGTAATCCGTAATCAAGCAATCGCAGCCACTTTTTTCGGGGAACTCGGCGTTGATATAAAACTGTCTGTCGATTCGCGGCAGATTTACTTCTAAGAGCGCTTCAATTGGAAAAATATGGGGTAAAAGCCGGGAAATTCAGAAAGTATTCGGGAAGTGCGGAGAAGTGTCGAAGTAAACCGCGTGTCCCATGTGGCCGCTTTTAGGAAGCAGAGGCGCCATTGCACACAAATAAAAAGCACCACAGACGTACTAAACTTCCTAATCTAATTAATGAAACCCACTAATTAAAAGCGGAAATTAACAATTTCCATTAGCGGCACATCTTAAACAAAGCCGAAAGAAATTTGTTCTTACCGAAACGGATCTAATCACATTAACGTTTTCCTTCCTATACAAAAATGGATATAAGGATCATTTAGAATCAAAGGTCCCAATTATGGAAATCCTACCGCTACGCGGTACATGAAGTCAATATCCCTAAAATCATCTCATTCTTGCCTAGGAGAACACAGAAATCGCGATAAATTTATGCTGCTGGAAAAATATTATCGCCCTCACTGGAATTTAGTTCAAATTCGAGCTGAATGGCGATCAATCATCATTTTGACAGGTATCCGCGAAGACGGCGACGTATTTGTTTTCATTTGAACCTCAGATGCCGTTTACATCATTTAATACTTGTAATGGTGGCCATTAAGGTATGTATGCGATGTTAGCACTCGTAATTTACTGTATCGATTACAGACGTTATTAATCGTCTTGGTCTTTTAAGAATTCGCTGCTTGAGGGTTGATGTCTAGACAAATGGCTCCATGCAAGGCAGTTTCACGTTTTGATGGAGATCGCAATTTGTTGAATCAAACATTCATTGCAAGAATTGCATAAGAAAATCTATTTCCGGAAGTGGACATGTTTATTTATTTGTTTACCCGTCTCTTGGTCGGTTTGTTCGTTTGATTATCTTCGAAGCAGTTGGTTTGATGTCGGTATAACCATAAACCGAACGGATATTTAAACATTAAGAATATGTTTAGAGAAATATAGTATGAACTGTTAATGTTAGTTTAACAATATAATCATGGGAGAGATCGAATACTTATCATGTTTTTGGAGGGCCAATTTAACATAAAGATAGAGAAGATTAATCTTGGGGTATTAACACATTACCAGCCATAATTAAATTTAAAAAAAATTGCCAGTTTCTCGCTTAATATTAGTTGAGGGCGTTCAAATGAACACATTGTAAAAAAATATTCAAAAAACTCCCTGGTTACAGAAAAAATGTACGTCCCATTTTTAGGACGTTGGCTGACGATAAGAAATATTTAACAAATTAGACAAAGAAAAAATGTAAAAACATTTATTCAGATTCTAACATTGTTGTTTTACACTAACTATGTATCAAACATATATTAATAAAAAAATCATTTTGCGTGAAAAGGGACAAAACATATATCATATAGAAGTACGTCACACTTGCCACAAAACCTCTTTGTTTTTTTTTACCACATAAAGCATATCTTCCTTGTGTCGTTATTGGAACTGTCTATTCTTTGTCCAGTTTGTCTGTTTTGCAACTGTTTGAGATGTTGAAAAGCTTGCTGATGTATCTTCACTACGCGGTAGATGGTTCGTCACTTTACCCAGCTTACGTTTTTTTTACGGACAGTGGTTCATCATTGCTGCTCAATTCAGATTCGTCATTTATAGGTGCCAATAACTCTAGTGTACTTGCAACGTTTTCCACTTCTTCTTCTTCAAGATTATTTTCATTAAAATTCTCTGTATTAGTTAGCTCATAAGGATCTGGACGAACGGTTGCAACTTGAATATCATCATCATCAACATCGTCGTTTATCTTCGTCATTTATAGGTGCCAATAATCCTAGTGTACTTGCAACGTCTTCTACTACTTCTTCTTCTTCATCTTATTTTCATTAAAATTTTCTGTGTCAGATAGCTCATCAGGATCTGGACGAACGGTTGCAACTTGAATATCATCATCATCAACATCGTCGTTTTTCTCCGTCATTTATAGTTGCCAATAACTCTAGTGCAACGTCTTCCACTTCTTCTTCTTCACGATTATTTTCATTCAAATTCTCTGTGTCAGTTAGCTCGTCAGAATTAGGACGAACGACTGCAACTTGAATATCATCATCATCAATATCGTCGTTTTTCTTCGTCATTTTTGGTGCCAATAACTCTAGTGCAATGTCTTCCACTTCTTCTTCTTCAAGATTATTTTCATTCAAATTCTTTTCTTCGTCATTTTTGGTGCCAATAACTCTAGTGCAAAGTCTTCCACTTCTTCTTCTTCAAGATTATTTTCATTCAAATTCTCAGTGTGAGTTAGCTCGTCAGGATCCGGACGAACGGTTGAAACTTGAATATCATTATCATCAACATTGTCGTTTTTCTCCGTCATTTATAGGTGCCAATAATTTTAGTGTACTTGCAACGTCTTCCACTTTTTCTTCTTCAAGATTATTTTCATTCAAATTCTTTGTGTCAGTTAGCTCATCAGGAACTGGACGAACGGTTGCAACTTGAATATCATCATCATCATCAACATCGTCGTTTTTCTTCGTCATTTATAGTTGCAACGTCTTACACTTCTTCTTCTTCAAGATTATTTTCATTCAAATTCTCTGACAGTTAGTTCGTCACGATCAGGACGAACGACTACAACTTGAATATCATCATCATCAATATCGTCGTTTTTCTTCATCATTTGTAGTGCCAATAACTCTAGTGCAAAGTCTTCCACCTCTTCTTCTTCAAGATTATTTTCATTCAAATTCTCAGTGTCGGTTAGCTTGTCAGGATCCAAACGAACGGTTGCAACTTGAATATCATCATCATCAACATTGTCGTTTTTCTTCGTCATTTATAGGTTCCAATAATTCTAGTGTACCTGCAACGTCTTCTATTTATTCTTCTTCAAGATTATATTCATTAAAATTCTCTGTGTCAGTTAGCTCATCAGGATCTGGACGAACGGTTGCAACTTGAATACCATCATCATCAACATCGTCGTTTTTTTTGTCATTTGTAGGTGCTAATAATTCTAGTGTACTTGCAGCATCTTCCACTTCTTCTTCTTCAAGATCATTTTCATTAAAATTCTCTGTGTCAGTTAGCTCATCAGGATCTGGACGAACGGTAGCAACTTGAATATCATCATCATCAACATCGTCGTTTTTTTTTTTCGTGTGCCAATAATTCTAGTGTACTTGCAGCATCTTCCACTTCTTCTTCTTCAAGATCATTTTTATTAAAATTCTCTGTGTCAGTTAGCTCATCAGGATCTGGACGAACGGTAGCAACTTGAATATAATCATCATCAACATCGTCGTTTTTTTTTCGTCATTTATAGGTGCTAATAATTCTAGTGTACTTGCAACGTCTTCCACTTCTTCTTTTTCAAGATTATTTTCATTAAAATTCTCTGTGTCAGTCAGCTCATCAGGATCAGGACGAACGGTTGCAACTTGAATATCATCATCATCAACATCGTCGTTTTTCTTCGTCATTAATAGGTGCCAATAACTCTAGTGCAACGTCCTCCACTTCTTCTGCTTCAAGATTATTTTCATTAAAATTCTCTGTGTCAGTTAGCTCGTCAGGATCAGGACGAACGATTGCAACTTGAATATCATCATCATCATCAACATCGTCGTTTTTTTTCGTCATTTGTAGGTGCCAATAACTCTAGTGAAACGTCTTCCACTTCTTCTTTCATTCAAATTTTCTGTGTCAGTTAGCTCGTCAGGATCCGGAGGAACAATTGCAACTTGAATATCATCATCATCAACATCGTCGTTTTTCATGTCTTCCCAAAATGCAGGAAACACTAAAATTTCCTCTATCTCTTTTGTAGTTAGACATTTTGTACTCCTGTACTTTGTAAAACTCTTGTTATATAATATTTTTACAAAGGTAAACCACTAAAATTTCGTTATAACTCAAGAAACATCCACGTGTTTGCTGATGTTATTTTCAGCCATTGTCTTAAAAATGGGACATCAAAATAAATAATAAATTAGCAATAAATAATAGTGTAAGTGGCTTACTCTTTTAGTTGAATCACAATAAGCAACTATTCTAGAATATATCTCTAGAGCTCTTACGGTATTTGAAAAAAAACAGAGAAACTTTTATTCACTTATCATTTTTATGACACACACACGCTTGAAAACGTCAACCATTTAAATGCTTTGTAACCTAATTTTTTGCATTTCAGTACCATCTGACAATAAACGCCATGAATATAGATCAGTTTCAAACTACTGTGCTGCCTGTAATAGAGTTTTCTTCATTTCCATTATTTTCATGTTCATTAAAAGTTGCATCCCATAAATGGGACAACGGCTGGTAATGGTTTAACTGAGAAAATGCCCCTTAAGGAATCTCCAGTAGATGATATAAAGCAGGGAGGAAATTGAAATTCGTTCTAGACAGGAAATACCCTAATTATTGTATTATATTAAACCATTTCAAGCTTTTATCGATATGCTGACTTATTACGTTAGTTCGTACACGTTCTCGGCTTCGATATTTACCCTGCTATGTGCTTCTCCTCAGCACTAAAGTAGAATGATGGAAGATCTACAATTTAAGGGTGAATTCGAAGGACAGAAATGCCGGAGAAGGTTAAGCCAAAGCCGGATGTGGGAATGTGCGCGGCGGGTTGCAGCACAAAATTTTTATTTTGCTTCAATGAAGTTGTTGCTGCAGCCTAGATGACTCCCAACTGAGATAATCACAACACATACATTTTTCCGCAGGTCTCTATTGCCTCATACAATTTGAACTGATCTTTTAGCATAGTTTCTGAAGTTTTTAATTTTGAAAACCTAGAAAATTTTGGAATTATTCGTTGTTCAATTATTTTAATGCACTATATAACATTCGGATATTTTGTCTAGCGGTTCTTTAGTTAATTGGAGTTTTCGAATTTTTGAAACTTACTAAAACGATATTATTTACATAATCAATTTGTGTCTGTGGGTTCCCTTATATTTTTAGACCAGTAGATACATTTCTAAACCCACTTGTAATAAAATATAAATAAGTCTTTCTCCAATGAAAACAGACAGCCTCATTTTTGGCGAACAAACCATATTAATCGCATAGTTCAAATGTGTATTTTTCAGAAATAAATCATTTAATGGGGGTAAAGGATTTTGTTATGGAAAATACACATTCGTAGTACATACTTTACCATAGTGCTTCAATAATAAAAAGCAAACATTGTCGTTGTTGAGTGTCTTAATAATAGTTTCCTAATTTTCTTACATGTCTATATATTGTTACAAAACTCTTCAATGAACGCGTAAAGTTTATTATTTAGCGGTTCATAAATGTGGTACTAAATAGGTTAGACGTAAGATTTGTTGGTTTGGTAGTCAAATGCGACAAATATACTGTTGTTTTTCATATATTCAGAATATTGATGGGAAACGTTTCAATAAATGTATAGAGCTAGTTGTGATTAGATTTTAAATCTCTTTTTGATGAGTAGGAAAATTATTAAAAAGAAAATTGTTGAATTAAAATATTTAAACTGTTTTGTTAAGGTCGACCTTACGTTGGGCGTATATAAATTACCGAATTTTTAAATTTAAATACGGTTTCAGCGCTTCTGTATTTCAATTTTGCAGTTCTGGGTAAAAAAATAGCGGCTGCAATCAGTACTCGCCGATGGCGACAAGCCGCTGACATGCAACAGATAATGATATAGAGACTGTCAATAAATATTAGCCAGTTGTACTCACCGGGGGTTCCACAGCCCCCTACCCCTGAACTAGGATTCGAATAGGATACGGCAGCTCGTCTGCTGGCTAGCTGCTGTGGCAGCAGCCACTCGTAATTTATCATCATCATCATCTGACATGGAGCTGAGTCGAGGATCACTCTTGGATTACACCAGGCCGACCCTACGCCAGTAGGTAGGAAGGACTTTGTGGGATAGGGTGGGATCGGGTGGGGTGTTGCACCGCGTTAGCATGCCTGCAATGTATACCGCAAGGCACCGCTGCTGCAACACCGGGTAGTTAGTAAGCTACGCACCAATGGGATTATGAGTACGTAACCGGGACACAACTTATTCACTTGCTACTCGCGTGGCGACCCGCTAGACTAGTTGGGTAGATTGGAGGGAGCAATGCGGCCGGCGCCAATCCGGCAGCATGTAACGGAAAGGTACCTGGCGGGCTACTCGGTGGGTTGCTTGGCGAGTCACCACTCACTACCATCCAGGTACACAACTTTCACTGCGCCGCACCTGAACTCGTATGGCCGTGGTAAAGCCTGGTGTCAGAGTGTTCAGCGCTTCTGACTTCACCTAACGACTATCACCGTAGTGGTACTCGGGACCGACGTGCCCTCCGAAGTACGGGCGGTCTCTGCTTGTATACCACTAAATGGGCTACCCATCTTCACTTATGAATCATTCTGTATATTTGCTTGCCTATTTTCGAATGGGTTTGCTTATTCTCCATATATTTAGATCGATTTTAATGAAAGCCGAAACTTAAAAATATTATTGCAATACTAGGATGCTAACACTCTTGTTACACAGAATGTACATATATTATGTAATTTTTCTAAATTCATGGTACTGATACTTTAAAAGGTGGCTGACAGGAGTCTTAATTGAGAGAACTGACCAGATTATGGTCAAAAATGGTTGGTGTGAGTTTGTGTACATCTACTGTGAGAAAAAGACTTTTTAATTTTGGAGTCTGAGGATGTAGAGCACACACGAAACCACTGCTTTCTAAGAAATAGAGATTCGATGGTTTGCAATGGGCAAAGGAACATCGTGACAACAGATTCTATTCAGTAATGCATAATACCTTTAACATCAATAATCATGCTAGTAATACGAATGCTAGAAAGTTTCCTGGAGAAGGATTTTCACCATAGCGCGTACTTCAACAATTTAACACTCAACCTTTGTTACGGCATGGGGGTGCAAGTGTTCAGAAGAAGTTGGTCGCCTACATCATCTCTGGAAGATGAATGTCACAAAATTCATTGAAGTACTGAAGAAGATGAAGAAGAAGATGTTGCATAGTGGGAAAGATTGGTTTGAAGAAGAACAGTTTGGTTCCTCGGATGACAATGTGGATGGAAAGTGGTTGAAACTTGGATGTCCACCATTAAAGGCGATAGAATGAATTGACCAGCACATCTCCAGACCTTAATCCTATTGAAAGCTTGTGGCGAAGGATAGCTAACATCATTTCGGATAAACAACGGACAAAAAAATGAATGTAAGCGAAGTCTTTATATTTGCCTGGTTCTACTGCATCTCCAATTGATAAATTTCATACTAAATAGATAAAAATAAAAATTGCATGTTTAACTTAAGTTACAATAATTTAATGTATGTAATTTTGAATAATTGTTTCTTGGCAGTTGTTTTTCTTTATCAAGCAAAATATGTTGTGTTAGCTTTAATACTTTACTGTGATTGAATATCTATGTGGGTATGTATATTGATTGGTTAAAAAAATATTAAATATATCCTGCAATATATTTTTTTTCTAATTCCTCAACTGATGGGGGGCTTTTTCACACCACTGTAGTTAGACATTTAGGCAGAAATATAGAATTTTCAATTATATTACGAAGTTGGTTAATACACATTACACAGAAATTTTATTACAGACAAGTCCAGGGAAAGTGCTCTGCCCCTTTGAGCGCTTAACTTTCTCTTCTGAAATTTCATCATCATGGGCTTCAATTGAAAGCTTTATATGTTTTCCGTGGCTTTAAATTTCTCTTTCGGTTTGTAGTTTTATGTTTTCTGTCGCAGCTTATTTAGGCGAGCTAAAGTTGTGCTTTATGACAATGGCGGTGGGGTGCCTTAAAGCATCGCAGAAACGTCCTAATGTAATTGTGTCGATTGTTCAAAGTCATGTCGCATAGTGTGGCACAATTCTTGCTGAAATTGCCAGCAAACTAGACAAGGGCGGAAAAGGAAACGCGGTTTTGTGGCTATATTCAGAATTCCCTTGATTATGCGCCTTATATTGCTGACAGGGCTCTTCAAACAATTTACTATTTTAGTTTCTCCTTCTACATGTGCCCCCCTCTCGCTCGGATGCCCGCGGCCGCGGAATTAAGCGAATGAAGGGTTGTGAAAGGAGAAGCACAGCTTTTATTTAAATATATTCGCGTTAAAAGCCGCAGAACGGCTTTCACGAGATGTGCTAAATAGCTCGAGATGAGGTAACTTTGTCTTACTTTGCCTGGATTTTGGCTTCGCTTGATAAATTCCTTAACGAAATTAATCAGCCTATGTAAATGCGTAAATATCTAAGTTAATCTGCATGCCATTGTGCAAATACGCCGATATTTAGCGACTTTGAATGCCAATTCATATACAAATTTATCCTGTAAATGATGGAAGGGCGCTACCTTACACATTTTCAAAACCTCACAGCACGCGTGCTCCTTTGTGCGAAGCGGCCTTTACGACGCAATAAACACGTAAATAAGAAACGAATCGAAATTTCCTGAACTTGAAAGCCGCCAACAAGAAGAAATTACCAGCCCCGTACAAATATCGCCTGTAAAATAATTTCGGTGGCCCGCACCAACTTGAAGGATTAAAATTAGAAAGCTCTAAGGTTTCCTGCTCAAGGAGATTAAGATATTCAACGCGAAACTTTGGAAACTGAAACCTGAAAAATAAATACTTATGAAATCTGGAAAGTTTCGCAGCAGGCGAGTACATCCTCTTAATACCAAGAAAAAAGACGAGCACGCGGCTGAGTGTAATAAGTAAAACCTATTAAAATGACATTTAAGAAAAACTTTCACGTTAGGAAAACTTATTTCAAGGTTCACGAAGCTTTTCTTGTCGTTGACATGTTTTTACGTAAATTTAATTTAAACCATTGAAAAAGTATGTAATTACTTTTTCAACAGTAGAAAGAAGTGCGACAATGCAAATCTTGAGACCAATGTAAGTGCATGTGAAAAAACAGATGGAATAGGGATGTAAAAAGAGGAAAAGAAACATTCAATGGGGACACGTACGAAAGGTATGCTTAAATAGCAAATTAGACAACGATTACTAAGAAAATCGCATTTTATACATTCACACCAATCAGATTTGAGCATTTTTGACTTATCCACCAATCAAACCTTGATTTTTTAGAAATCCCTGTAGCCGTGGTGATTTCCAAGAACCACTAGTGGTGATTTACGGAAATCACTACCGTGCGTGATTTCTGGAAATCACGTGCTAATACAGTAAAGTGAAAGAAAAATGCTTAATCAAATTTAATTTTTAAATGAATTACAATGAAACACACAATTATTGTATATAATTTGTTTGTTTTCTCGAGTTCGAGACATTGCAGTTGAGGGACTAAGTAATTCTTTAATTGGATGACCATTACTAGCATCACTATCTTCGTTATGTTCTGCTTCAACATTATCCTCTTCTCCTTCAACATTATCCTCTTCTCCTCGGAGCTTTAATACTAGTTGTTCGTGGTGCATGTTATCAAGTTGTACATAAGGTTTAATAGAACTGATACTGGAATGTCCACTCATTTTTATTAGCTGGGTTTCGCCTACCCCTTTTTTAGCTAACTGGGATATTGCCGTAGATCTCAAAGAATGGTTTGAAATTTTTACGGATTTTGTGTCGAGTCCTATAGATTCAGCTGCTGATTTCAACCATTTTGACATTTCATTTTGCCCCACTGGACAATTTTTATACCATCCCTTAGAATGATCTAGGTTCCATCCAGGATTTGGTGTCAGAAACAATCTATTTGTGGTAACATGCAATGGCCTTTTAGAAATCATTTTCTTAAACAACCTAAAAAAGGACAAATGATATTTATACAATGTATTTTAGTACATCAGATCAATTTTTTACCTCACCGGACAGGCATCAGGGTTTACTGTATTTGATGTCAGGAATTTACTTTCGCTAAGTTTCTTAGCACCTCCTTGTTCTGTCTTACTGAATAAAGGATTATATTCAAGACGTTTAGTTGGCTTTCCTGGGTTGTCAGTTTCTTCTCTAAAGTAGTGCACATAAGAGGACGCTCCTTCACCTCCTCGCCAACACAACTCATAGGCTGCTATGTAAAAGAACTTTTTTTGTAGACCGATGGGTGAATCTTCGTTCCAAAGGTCTTTAATTTTCTGATATTCGCATTCTGTTAATGATACTGAGCTGCGTTTTCGTTTTTCTAAACTGCCCTGTAACTCTCTTCGTTTAGCATCTCTTGCCTGCCTGGCACGGAGAAATTTTATATCGTTGAATACATCCAATTTAATTCCGTAATCTTTGTAATACATTTCTTCCAACTGTTTAGCAGTACTGTTCCATATTACTTTCACTACAGCTTCTTTATAGTCGGTTCCATCTACCTTGCGCATATTAAACGCCCAATCTCTCATTGTAGCCGCTATTTCTTCAATAGGTGTCGATGAATCAAGCTTACAACCCCTTTCCATGCAAAACACAGTGAACTGTTTCCATACATACGCCTTAGATCGTATAGTATTTTTGGGTGTTATTCCCGCAATTGCACTATCAATTTCGTCACTCGACTTGTTGGAAAATCGTGATTCACTGTTTGACAAATCCATTTTTACTTAATTAAGGTTTTTTTTCACTTTTACGTGGTTTTCACACAATATTGAATTGTTACATTTCATTTGAGAAAATTTTGCCTGAATGTTTGATTTTGTTTCATTTGTATCCATAGTTACAAGCAGACATGTCTTGATTTATATTAAATTCTGAATTTTTATATTTTTAAATGTCATCTTCCATGAATATAAAATGCGATTTTCTATCCGAATCTATTTCGTGATGGTTTTGATTTCCTATGGAAATTTATCTTCTGGAATGTTTCGTTCTTTATTGCTACTAGGAAATCACCGCTCGTCTTCGACTCGCGGTGATTTCCGTAGCAATAAAGAACTCGACAGTCCAGAAGAAATTTCCGGAAATCAAAACCACCACTTAATAGATTATGTATGAAAAGATATGTTGGAAAACAGCGAAAAGTGAAAAATAGATAACAAAGAAGCGAAGGTTACGAAAAAAAGGTGCAGGAAAGGAACAGCAACTGTAATGAAAGATCTAAAATCAAATAGCAGAGTACACGCAGTTAGGTAAGTAAGGAGCATTGTTGAAGTGAATAACTTAAAAAGCTAAAATTAAAGAGGCAGAAGCTGCAATAAGATAAGAGCTAAAGTGGAGAACAGAAGAGAATGACAAGCAAGCAGCAAGGAGCTAACGAAGAAAACACAAATTGTTGAGAACTAAAGTTAGCCGAAAATCGTTAGTTCGAAGAAAAAATGGAAGGTTGTAGGAAGAATTATAAAATAGCAGTATGGTGCAGAAAATACTGAATAATGGGGAGATGGATACAGGATAGGGATGCTACGAAAGGAAATAAAGACATAAGAATGAAAGACTATTAATTGACGAAAGAGACAAAGACAAAAGGAATGAAGAGGAGTGGACAGACAAAACTCGGGAATGGCGACTAAAAAAAACAAATACCTTCAGTTATATTTATTTTCCAACACTTAAATGTCATCACAAATTCACCTTACCTATAGATTATTAAATATTGTTAATTATAAGTATACGTGGCCATTATCCTAGTGGGATTTATTGCCGTTCCTTTTCTGAAGCTCTCGCAATCCTTTTTTTTTTGGAGGGGATTAGTCCCCCTTGTCTTTCTGCTTGGCTTTACAGTTGCTTGCGTGTTCTGGCTTTTTCTACTAGATGTCGCCATTGTTTACTGTCTGCGGTTTTTTCTTTCCATCTCACAATTTCCATTTCTTTAATATCTCCCTCTATTTGCTCCATCCATCGTGTTCTTGGTCTGCTTTTCCATCTTACAAGAGTTGGTTGCCATTGCGTTATCCTTTTTACCACCCTGTCATCGTTTAATCTCCATATATGCGCTATCCACCTCAGTCTCTGTGTTTTAATTGCTCTAAAAATGTCCTTTCCTTCTATTTCTTCCAATATTTCATGGTTCATCTTTGGCCGGTATTCACCATCACTGATTTTCTTTGATCCTAGTATTGTTCTCTGCCATATCCTTAGCTATTATTTGCCCCTTTTTGTTAAGTTAAGCGTCTAGGCTGCATACATAACCACTGGTCTTATTAGTCCTTTGTGTATTCATAATTTTGTTTTCTTACTTAAGTTCCTATATTTCAGATTGCCCTTGTTGCTATAATACGCTCTATTTCCGGCTTGTATTTTATCTCTTCTTTCTTCTCTTCTGTCATTCAAATCATTATATTTATTCCAAGATATTTATATATTTGCACTTCTTGAAATATATGCCTTTCTATTGTTAAATCTTTTTTGTTGCTTCTGTTTTTCTGCTGCCTCATATATTTTGTTTTGTTTTCGCTCACTTGTAATCTTTCCTCTTCTGCTGCCTGTTCAAGTAGAGTAAATGTCTCATATAGTGCTGTTTTATTTCTTGCAATTATTACCAGGTCGTCGGCATGCGCAATCATTTGCACCTGTTTAGTTATTATTGTTTATTGTCCTCCCATTTTCGTTACTATGTTCTCTAATGCAATATTAAATAATGCTGCTGACAGAAAATCATCCTGTCCCACCCCCGTGTTAATCACAAAGCTGTCAGTTGTCCCTTCTGGTACTTTTACCATTGCCTTTGATTCTTCTAGAGTCATTCTTGTGAGTTTTATCAGCTTAGGCGGAATCTGCAAGTTTTCCATGACCTTGAATAGACCATTTTTGTTGACTGTGTCAAATGCTTGCTTAAAATCCACGAACAGCATATGCGCATCTATTTTATGTTCATGATATTTTTCTTTAATCTGCTGCACTACATGTATGGCGTCTGTCGCCAATCTTCCAGGCCTGAAACCATCTGTTAGCTCCCTATACATGCTTCAGTATGTTCTACTAATCTCTGTTGTAAAGTGTTGTTAGGATTTTATAAACTACATTAAGCAGCGTGATCCCTCTGTAGATGCTGCACCCTTCAGCATTTTTAGTAGCGGCACCACCACTCCCATTCACTACTCTTCTGGCATTTTTTCTCTTCTCCATATCTCCTTTATCAGGTATGTAATCTTTCTTGTAGTGTCTCTCCTCCTCATTTTATCATTTCTCCTATTATCTTATCACTACCTGAGGCTTTGTCATTTCTTATTTTTTAAAATAGCTTTATTAACCTCTTCCTGTGACGGCACAAGGACTATTTCCTCATCCTCCTCTACTGCTCTCTCCTGTTGTGGGAAGAAAAATAGACGGTCGTAGGAAGAACTATAAAATTGCAGTATGATGCAGAAAATAGTGGAAAATGGGGAGATGGATACAGAATACTGATGCTACGAAAGAAAAATAAAGATTTAAGAATGACAGATTATTAATTGACGAAAAAGACGAAGACAAAAGGAAAAGAGGAGAGGGCAAACAAAAATCGGGACATGGCGACTAAAACAACAAATTCTTTCAGTTTTTATTTTCCAACACTTGGATATAATATCAACATTTTATTGTAAATTACCTATATATGATAATTAAAAATTATGAGTGTCTGACAATCAGGAAACATATTAGTCCCGAAAATATATCTCTGGGGTATTGGGACATCGAACCAAAAACAAGGATAATTCCCGAAAAATCGAGACGTCTGGTCCCCTAGATTAGAGGAAAATATGTAGAGTATGAGAACAGTAGTTACACTAATTAGAGAAGAGGGCTAAAAGGAATAAAGGCTTGGGGCTGGGAGAAGTAAATTAGTTACGTAGAAATATAAAAAAAGTACGAGGAAACGGATTGGTAATCAAAACAGGCATATGAGATGTAGTATGGAATCATGAAGCGACAACAAAAGAGACAAAACTTCGATAAAATGGAAACTAAAGAACAAGAAAAGAAGGCAGAGAGAGAAAAATCACGAAAGCGAGAAATCGTTAGATAATGTCAGATACAATAGTGAGCGAAGAAAAAGAAATAGAAGTAGGAAAAGTAAATTGGTTAGTAAGACAGACGAAATAAAGTGGTAGGAGGTAAGTAAGAAGGTGGGAGGGCGATGAACAATTGAGGGTTCGTACTGTGAGGCAATTGCAGAGGAAGGAGAGATGATGAGTGTTTTTCAGTAAATAGGTGTGGGTAGGATAAGTTAATTGGTTAGTAAGAGAGGCAAAATGAAGTGGTAGGAGGTAAGTAGGAAGGTGGAAGGGCGATTAACAATTGAGGGTTCCTATTGTGAGGCAATGGCAGAAGCAGAGAGATGATGAGTGTTTTTCAGTAAATAGATATGAGTAGAACAAGTTAATTGGTTAGTAAAGGCAAAATAAGGTGGTAGGAGGTGAGCAGGAAGGTGGAAGGAGCATTAACAATTAAGGGTTCCTATTGTGAGGCAATAGTAGAAGAAGAGAGATAATGAGTGTTTTTCAGTAATGAGATAAGGGAAGGAAAGTTAATTGGTTAGTAAGAGACACAAAATAAAGTGGTAGGAGGTGAGTATATAGGTGGCAGGGCGGTTAACAATTGAGGGTTCCTAGTGGGAGGCAATGGGAGACGAAGAGTGATGATGACTGCTTCTCAATAAAGAGATAGGGTTGGAGAAGTTAATGGGTTAGTAAGAGAGGAAAAATAAAGTGGCAGAAGGTGAGCAGGGCGATTAACGATTGAGGGGTCCTAGTGTGAGGCAATGTCAGAGGAAGAGTGATGATGACTGCTCTCAATAAAGAGATAGGGATAGGAGAAGTTAATTGGTTAGTAAGAGAGGAAAAATAAAGTGGTAGGATGTGAGTAAGGCGATTAGCAGTTGAGGGTCCCTAGTGTGAGGCCATGACAAAGGAAGAGTGATGATGATTGTGTCTCATTAAAAGATGGGGGTAGAAGAAGTTAATTGGTTAGTAAGAGAGGAAAAATAAAGTGGTAGGAGGTGAGTAGGGCGATTAACAGTTGAGGGTTCCTAGTGTGAGGCAATGACAAAGGAAAAGTGATGATGACTGCTTTTCAGTAGAAAGACAGGGGTAGGAGAAGCTAATTGGTTAGTAAGACAGAAAAAATAAAGTGGTAGGAGGTGAGCAGGGCGATTAAAAATTTGAGGGTTTCTAGTGTGAGGCAATGACAAAGGAAGAGTGATGATGACTGTGTCTCATTAAAGAGATGGGGGTAGGAGAATTTAATTGGTTAGTAAGAGAGGAAAAATAGAGTGGTAGGAGGTGAGTAGGGCCATTAACAATTAAGGGTTCCTATTGTGAGGCAATGGTAGAGGAAGATAGATGATGAGAGCGTTTTAGCAAAGAGATAGAGGTAGGAGAAATTAATTGGTTAGTAAGAGAGGAAAAATAAAGTGATAGGAAGTGAGTAGGGTCAGTTGGTTAATAAGAGTGTTAGTAGGAGATAAGTACGAAGGTGGAAGAAGGACTAACCAAGTGAGGGTCCTAAAGTGAGATTATTTCACAGAAAGATAAATGGAGTGTTTTGATATTCTACAAGATTCTTGCAGTCTACTCTTGCAATTTATAATTTTACTAATTTTTCTTATAATTGCAGTTAAGCAATAAAGCAAAGCGAATAATAATAAGAAATGTTGGAAGCTTGTCTAATAGGATATAGCATAAAACGCCCTCTCTTTTGAATGAACTCTATAAGTCGATGTATAAGATCAAACATAATTTGATGTAGAATTTGTATAGCGAATCTATTGCGTAATGTATCTCTTAGTTTGTTGACTACACCTAGGTTGTTTATTCGCATGTACACTTGGCTTATAAGGTAGCCCCAAAGAAAAATCAGCAGCTGCTAGATCCGGAGATTTCGGTCGATAAGGAGAGCTATCACCACGAGGTGGTAATCAACTAGGAAACACTATTTTGCAGGCGATTTCTGACCGTGGATTTCCTGATTTTCAGATCAATCTCTACACCAAACCATTACTTTTTGGGAATCAATACCTTTTTTGGCACTAGTTATCAAACATTTGGTCTGTTGATAAATCTATTTAAATTAAAAGGCGCTTCATCGCTTAGAATTCACAGTTATCGGGTCCGGCACTTAACTCTATTTTATAATGATTATTTCATTTTTAAATCACATCCGCTTTCTAACGATGATAACTCGTGGTGTTAATAAACGACAGGTCGTTATAGCAAATAACTTTATACGATGCTGACGCATTTGTCTTGATTTTCATGATTGGGAACAAATCTACCCGTTGGTTTCTTCTTTGAAATATATCAATTTTAACCCATATTAATGAACCATTTTATGTATTAAATTTAATCTGTAAACATGGTTTTATTACTGTAAAATGTTTATGAGTTTCCAGTGTAGAATATGTTTTCTCAAATATCCATGCAGCCTAACAGTTGGAGAAACTACTTCCCAAGCCTGTTAAAGGAAACAACGGTAATTATTTTAGCTGGATTTAGCTTTATGAAGATTATTTACATGCAATGCGAACAAAAATACAAGCAAAAATGTTCTAAAGTAATGCAATGAATTTTTGTTATTTCACGAATTGTTAGGATTTGCTTTCCATTCCGATTCAGAGCCCCCAAATAAAACTACAACCGCCAAGCCATTTTGGTGTTTAAGCCCGAAATAATAACGCAACATGTTTGTTTATTTATTAACGCATTTACCCCTTGTTGATTTTCATTATTGCAACATTAACACAGCCGTTCTGGTGGAAACATAAATACCACTTACTCGTTTCGAAATTAATTAATATTCTGCTACCATTGCCATCCTTGCTCTGGATACTTCACATTCGAACGTACACAAAGCATAAAGGGCGGCAGTGAACTAAAGCCCAGCAAATAGAACTAGCGGTGACCACGAGAAAGCAATATCAAAATTTCAGCAACATGTTGTGAGATAGTGGTTTTGACAGCGCTAATAGGGCAGTCGATAACACAGTGATGCAATACAGCCCTTGCAGGAAGGACCGCCTGCAACCTTTGCCCCAACGCTCATTGTCCCTTTCTTTGTTGTGCTTAACCATAGCATTGTTGAATATATTCTATTATATTCAGGTTGACCGTCTCTGTATGCATTAATTGTTACCCCCTGGAGTGTTTTTAGTTATCGAAATATTGAATTATCTCATGCAGAGTGGCGATTATAGATGCGTGACAGCGTGGCTTCTGAAAATTGGTTTCCTGAAAGCCCGGCAATTTATACCGGGGTTCTGGTTCAGACACTGCCCTTCGGAACTGTTTTAATCATACATTTTGAGTATTTATTTCTTGTTGAGATCAAATTTGAGTTGTATTTTAGAACGAATTCGTCATTTAAACATTTAAACGTAACTCTTGTCCTGTAGCGTATTTACAGTATAATATAGAGTTTCCAAATTCCCTGCAAGGCCTTCGTTCGTCTAACAAATACAAACAGTCTTAACGTGAAAATTATATTTGGAACTATTGCAAAGTTACGGTTTTCGTAATTTTCTCTTGTATTATTTAAAATCAGTTTATAATAGATTCATGTCGATAATTCAGCATTTGTTAAATGCATAATAATTTAAAGTGTACTATTTTAAGCATCTCGTATTAAATTATTTTCAGATCTTATTATATTTGTCTAATAATACAAGAAAACCAACAGAAAAAAAACAGATTATTTAGGTTTTCATATTTAGTTTTGGCAGAAAACACGAAATAACCATTTCATTAGTAAGAGAAAGGAAAGAAAATACTATAGTAATTGGAATAAAGAAATAGAAGGCTGTTTATAACAATAACAGAATAGAATAAAACGAATTCGGATGTCCTACAAATTTAGATGAACGCGAAACTGTATCAGCAAACCTAACGGCAATAATAAACATAAACCTTAATGTAAAATTACCATCACAAGATTACTAGGTACTCTACCCTATATTAAATTTTCCTAAAGATGACGTAAGGTAGTAGGGCCCTACGACTTAACGTGGGCTTCGAACTGCGGTAGTGCAGTACTTTTAATTTCAGAGAATTCTACTAGGATATATTAGGTTTTATAGTAAAGTAGTAACTTTCAAACAGGATTTTATGAATATAGGCAACACAAATAGCACCTCACTACGTTGGTAGTTGTCTCAAAGCTTTCTAATGGAGTAGAAATAGCTTATATAAACTCATTGAATTCAGAGATATAAACACACACAAGTCGACAACTGGAATTAAATCTGGTGATGTGAAGTGGATGAAATATAATTTTAAACTGTGCCAGTTCCTTCCTTTGCAACCCGACTATGAAATTTTTTTACATATCTCTATGTGTTTTAAATAACTCTCTTTAGTGAAAAACTTTTAGAATTTGATGTGCTATTTATGATGTTTATATTATGTAATATGCAATATTTGCTTTGCTACTGTATGCTCTTTAAATATTTGATCTAGATACAGATGCACAGATACTAAACTATACATCGTTTTAGGTACTTTTACATACTTTTCAATTAATAATATTGCATTCTGTATTTGTTCTAATGCTAATACGCTTAAAATAAATATTTTACAAGTTACCTAATTTTAATTTAATTTTTATAGATTTTACAGCAAAACTCTAATGATTTAAGGGTCTCCCATTTAAGGTTGTTTAGAAGTACAAATGTACAAACTATGCTGAAATGAAATGAAGGATCGACTTCACAGGCCTTGTATACTCAGTGATAGAATCTTTCTTTTTCTGCGGTGGCTGCAGTTAAAATGCAATGGTTAACCTCACAAGTTACTACTACTATTTTTCAGACTATACCGATATTGCAAGCGCGGCGTTCAAGTTTATAACGAGTTCCGTCTCCACTTAAGCTACTTTGCTTGTGAGCAATCCGCGGCCAAGGTTTCAGTTATGTTGGGCAGGTTGTAGTTACTATTAATTTATTTGCGTTGGAGCACATAATTCATATAAAGAAAATCATAAACCTATAAAATTTCTGTTATTTGGGAATTTTTATACGGTTAGGCCCTGCATGATACTGTGACTTTTATTTTAATACAAGTAAGGTCCACTGTGTCTCACTTAACAAGAAGGGTTGAAAAGAAAGATTGTTTTTAAATTCATTTGTTGTATATGGGGACAACGATAGAGTAGTTGTCTCAGCGCTTGGCTTCGGAGTTATTCTGTCAAAGTCGCACAGGTAGGAATCTTACTTTCCCAGGGTGTTTGTGTTGTCTGGGGCATGGGGGTTTTCTAAGGGTGGGGCATGTTAGACCTGTGAATAGCACGAAATGCGCTGATATGGAATAAGCTGGGTGGGATGGGAATCTTGGAGTTGCCTTTGGCAACTACACGATTCTTAGAAACAAAATTGTTGTATCCGTTTTCAACTGTAATACTTTGGGGAGGTATTATGATGACCAAATAGATCATGCACTCGTTAATAAAGGGTTCTTCACAAGTGTACTAGACGTTCGAAGCTACAGAGGAGCAGAGTATAACTCGATCCATTTTATGGTAAAGATTAAGTTAAGAGAAAGAATAGCCAACATAAAGAAGACTAGAGGGGAAGGTGAAAAGGGATGGGAAATATTAAAATTAGAAGATGAGAACGTAGAGGAAAGATTACAAGAAGCTATAATTTAAGACTAATAAACACAGAACTACTGGAAGAAGAAACTGTAGAAGAACAATGGATGAAAATGAAAGAGGGGATTCTAGTAGCAACGGAGAAGGTAACTGGAGAGAAAAAGAAATGGAAAAGGAGAAACTGTTCTATGATGGATGTAACCACTTGGTGGAAAAACAAAGAGAGAAAAGAAGGAGATATTTAGATAGACCAACAAGAGAAAGAGAAGAAGAATATAAAGAGGTAAACAAGGAAGCACATAGTTTATGCAGAGAGAAAAACGAGAAAGCAACAATAAAATGCTGAAAGATATACCGGAACTACATCAGAACAAACGGGTAAGAGAATGCTACCAGGTTATAAACAAGGCCAAAGGAAATTGCCAGCCAAATACAACAGTAGTTAAAGTCAAGGAGGGCAAATTACTATGTGACGAAAACGAAATATTAGAAAGATGGGCCGAGTACTTCTCGGAACACCTTAACAGACAAGAACAAGAAGCAGCAGATTTAGTACAGGAAAAAGGAAAGAGGGAAATACAAATCGAACAAGAAATAAACGAAAACCCAACACTAGAAGAAACAATAAAGGCAATTAAAAAATTCAAGAACAACAAAGCCCCAGAAAAGGATACGATACCAGCGGAAATATTGAAAAAAGGGGGAGAAGTATTACACAGGAGGTTATGTGAATTAGAGAAAAATATATTGAGAGAAGAAAAACTACCACAGGAATGGAACATCAGCATAGTCTGTCCGATATCTAAAAAGGGGATAAACATAACTGTGATAATTACCGAGGAATTAGCTTATTAAGTGTGGCATAGAAAATATTCGCAACAATAATACATAAGCGACTAGAGCCACATTATGAGAATATAATAAGCCAAAACCAAACAGCGTTTAGAAAGGGCAAATCAACAACAGACCAATTATTTATACTAAAACAAATAATGGAAAAAACCTGGGAGTTCGGGATAGATACATACTACATATTTGTAGATTTCCAAAAAGCCTACGACAGTTTAAACAGAGACAAATTATTCAATATACTGGAAAAATTTAAAATCCCAGGAAAACTAATCAAAATTATTAAATGTACGCTGCACTGGAAGAAACATATATACAGGTCAAAATACAGAATAAAACAACAAAACAAGTGAAGACAAATACAGGTTTGAATCAAGGGGACAGCTTATCGCCAGTGCTATTTAACCCAGCATTAGAAGAGGTGATCAGAAGTATTGACATTGACAGAAATGGTACAATATATAACCAATCAAAACAAATGCTTATATACGCTGACGACATTAACATTGTGGGCAGGTCAATCTTGAATGCAAAAGAGGTATTTCTAGAACTAGAACAGAAGGGGAACAGACAGGACTGAAAATTAATGAAGGAAAAGCAAAAGTAATGCCGGTCACTAAAACTCAACCTAGATTAAGACAGAATGTAACAATAGATGAGTATAACTTGGAGGTAGTTAATAATTTCAAATATCTAGGAACAATGATTACGATAGACAATGAAGAAGCAGTAGAAATTAAAGCAAGAATCACACTGTAACAGTCCAACCCTTTTGCTTCAGGGGTTGGAATGCTCTGGATAGCTCATGTCCAGTGTTCGTGTTTAAGACTAAAGAAACTATACAAAGGTATTGGTTTAAACAATTTATTATTTATATTTGCATTAGTTAATTACATGCAGATATACACACACAATATAGAATGTACTTATTTATTACTGAGAATGATTAATATGGATTATTTACAATTAAATAAAATAAATCTTCAAGTTTAACATAATTTTCTTACCAAACTTAAACCTTATTTACCTATACAACAGGATGAAAATAATATAAATATTAACAGGTCGAAAGTACTTAATACAGGAATAATTAAATAACGGAGTTTATGAGCCCCGCGTGGTATGCAACCCACATTGCATGCAAACAAGGTCTAGGGAAATGCAAAATTTTTACAACAGCACGTGGAAATCAACTAGGTTAGTTTTACCCATCCGGTGTTCCTGAAATAAAAGAATTATCGAATTTCGTGTGATCGAAATTTACATGTGCGGGCAATTGTTGCTTTTCCAAGCGAGCTGCACTCTCGTGCTGTCGGCGGTCCGCGGCCAGGTTATACGTGTTTTCTGTGTGAATTAAATCAACTTACTGAATTATAACCTGGAAGTTTTCGGTTACGTTCACCTGCAGGTCGCTCGACTGGGGCCAACAAATTAGTGCAATTAGGTAAGCGTATTTTACCTAATACACTCCCTTAGTTAATCTTCGGATCTCTATAATAAATTAGGAAAAATATGGGATTTAAAGTAAAAATTTGGGGACGGTTTGAATCGGATATTAAAATGATTCTTTTACAGCTTAAGGATACAAAACCCTACGTATAACTTCGCTAGCTCCGTTGAAAAGGGGAAACAACCCCTAAGCCACTGAGAAAACGAATTATACCTTTACTAATCCTCTCTGAAGTTTAAGTAAATAATACGAATAGGGAGAATTACCCAAATTCCTATTTCAAACCAAACTTTTCGACTGGTCCTATATACAGCGTAAGTTCACAGGGAAACCACCCAAGTGATTTAGGCTAGATATATATTCCCACGATTCGCTGAACAACAGTTCGTAGCTCGAATTGAAAAAGGGCAATATGACCCCTAAGCAACTGAGCGAACGAATGTTACACGGGCGGGCTTGACTTTGCAAACAAACTGAAGTTAACTGGGATTAACAAAATCGTTACTTTTACTGGAACAGGTATTCTAACTGGACTGGATTTTTGGTAACAGGCAATTCAAACGTTTCGACTCGTTCGGACTCAAGTTAATGGTTTTGGGAGCTGGTGCTCGCCTCTATACCTTCCATTCCCAGTCTAAAATGCTGTTAATAATTTTATGTTGGCGGGGAGACCCACTGATAATAGAAACAAGGTGGGAGACGGGTACAAATCCTGAATGCCAGCGCCACCAGCGCCCTTATGTTACACTACGTGGTCACAAAATTTAATTCAAAATTTATTTACACCGCGCACTGGACACTTCGTTACAACACAAGCAAACCGGGCACTATATTCCATCAACGAAGTACTAACAAACAAACACATAGAATAGAATACAAAACTAATGATATACAAAACCTTGGTTAGACCCATAATAACATATGGTTGCGAAACTTGGACAATAACGCAGAGGAACGAAGAGAGACTAGGCGTTCTTGAAAGGAAATTGCTGAGGAAAATCCTGGGACCAATTAAGGAAGGCGAAACATGAATAAAAAACTGGAACTATGAACTATATGAAGAGCTCAAAGAAGCAGATATAGTGACATATATAAGCCTAGGACGACTGCGATGGGAAGGTTATGTAAGAAGGATGGACGAAAGGAAGGATTGAAGGAAAACAAAGTAGAGGACGACCACGGAAAAGGTGGAATGCAACCGTAACAAAAGACGCAACTAAAGCGTGGTTTACACGGGTAGAGTTTTGGGTAGAGTATATTAACTCTACCCGTAGAAACCCGACAAAAATCTCAGTAGAGTAGAGTTTCCAGTAGAGTGACTTGTTTCTGGTAGAGTAGGGTACTATCGTACATGTGGCAAAGTATCTCTACTCTACTTAACCCCTCCACCTCGAAACACTCTACTAACCTCCCCACTATACTCGTGTAAACTCAACTTCTTCCAGTAGAGTAGAGTAGTTGGTAGAGCTCAGTCTAGTCTAACACGTTGCGCAAGACATTTGTTGTACCTTTTCTTTTGTTTCGTATTTTAATATTTAAACAAAAACATGAAGTTAACGGAGGCTAACTCTTTGAGCAGAAGTGATGTTGCTCCGAGTGAATTCCTTCTTCTAAGCTTTTCTCTTACCCGCACAGTTCTTCTTCTATTTATCTCATCTTGAACAGCTTCTGCCATTTCCTTTATCAAAACTTTTGAAACGTCCTTGAGACAATTTTGAAAATTTTTCTTTGTTCTAATACTAATCATTTTCCTGTACGAAAAACAACAACACAAGGACAGCTGCAGTACTAGTAACTCATAGAACTCTCCTCTCGTGTGAACGATCCCAAGCCATTTCTGGTAGACTAGCGAGTATAGTCTACTCTCTTCGCTACTCTACTCTACTACCAACTCTACCCGTGTAAACCAGGCTTAAGATCCAGCGCACGAAGAACTGGAGACGACTGGCAGAAGAGAGGGAAGAATGGCTAAGGAGGATAGGGGAGGCCAAGGTCCGATTGGGACTGTAGTACCGCTGGGTAAGTAAGTAAGTATTATGATGGTAGAAACAACTCCTTGCGTCCCTTACGGCAAAGTTAACGGGTAGCTGGTATGTTGATTTGGTGCTAGAACCCATAGTTAGGCTGTGAGAGGTGCAATGGGAAATATTTTTATTGTCAAGCCTGATAATGCCCCTCCACATACCAGCAGTTGCCCCAGACTTTCTGGAAACAGAAGATGTCAGTGTTCTGAGATGGCCTGTCTGCTCATCTGATATTAATCCCATTGAGTATGTGTGGGACTTCATTAAAAGAAGGATTAGAGATCGAAAGGATAATCCAGGAAATGTAGATCAGCTCATTCAAGCCGCTCTAGAGGAATGGGCAAACGTACCTCAAGAATAAGTTGACAGTTTGATTAGAAGCATTCCCCGTCGGATTGAAGATTGTATTAGGGCTAGAGGTGGCAACACTGACTAGTAAAGTGAAAAATTAGTTTTTATTTTTCTTTAATCAACCATTCCAATTCTTTAATTTTTACAATTTTAGTGCGTTTCTGTTAATTTGAAGCATTGGTTACATTTTTTTATTGTTATAATTAAACTGGTTTAGTACAAAATGCCTTTTATTTTCCATTAACAAAATTAATACTGGGTGTTTTGATATAAGGCTGGGTGTGTGTGTTTAAAGAACATATTTATACACAATTGTATTGAAGACTTCTGCAACAAAAATATCTGTATCGCACTCTGTCAAGAGAAAATGGAGAAGCCTACATCCACAAATGAATCGACGAAGGCTGGAAGAAGAAAGAAGCTTTACAGTAATAGATTCAACGTTTTCTCCTGTTCTAAAATCTAAATTATTTTGTTCTAAAAAAATACGCGCCCTAGACACCGCCGAAGCTGCGGAAAATCGTGAAGCAAATCTACTACACAAATAACCCAATCCAACTTGGTAAAGGAGATGTCTCAATGTCTAAAACGTAGATATTTGTATTTAGATATTATTGACAACTGGAATAATAGGTATAACAGCTTTTTGTTCTACAAGTTTGATTAATATCGTGTTTGAAATTGTAATAAGACTTTCTGCTGTTGCAATGTGTAGGAACATATTTTTTAAATGTCAAGCACATTTTGTTATATGCTTCTGGAACATTTCAAAAACTTATTTTATTTTATATTTTTAGATATGAGCTATTTGTACATCAGCCGCGTGAATCACCTGCCCTAAATCGTATTTATTTATATTTTGAGATCATTTATAACAGGTTATGCCGGCCATTGTCCTATTACTTGCTATTATTCTTGTTTGTGGAAGTAACTTTAAAGCTGTCGATCGAAAGAATGCCGAATTGCCTAAGGGCTATCTAAAAGGGTACGTCTTTTTGTATGTACTGCGCCCGTCGAACTAAAATGTGCAATTTCTGCTTTCTTTAGTGTCAGTTTAAATGAGCAGAAATGCACGTAGCACGGTTATAATAATTCAGTGCACGCAAACTTTGCAAAATAATTACCCGGCAAGAAAATGCAAGTCGTCATTCGAGTCCAATCAGCAAGCAAATGATGCAGTGGTACGTGTTTTTGTCCTGGATTTTTGCAGTCGTAATCCGTTCGCAGGGCCTGTGAATCCCCGGTCATCCGTCTCCCCGAAGAGTGATAGTCGGAGAGACCTTGATTGGCCAAACGCTTGCAAATCATTCTTCCTCCCTCGGGCGGTCATTTATCCAGGCGTCAATCAGTTTTAACTTCAAGTGTCAATAATTAAAAAGGCCTGTCTAGTGATTAATCCCCGTCACGCTATGCGGTTAGTTTTTGAAATCGCAACGCATTTAGCTCTCAGAATTAATCTGACATCCGCCACCTCCCTGTGTTCTGGCGGGGCTCCGAACGTTCCAGTATTAATTCCTATTAGTATCGAGGGAGATCACCACACGGCGAGCGATTTCCTAACTCAATCAAACCGAATTGTAACGTGCTCGCCATGAATTAGACGCGTTTAACACGCAGGGATTCCGCTGGTTATTCTGAATTGGCCGCACTGATTCCTTCCTAATATGTCGTCCACTTCGTTTGCCTCGCTGTGTATGCATTGTTCTATTAAAATATCCTAGTCCTATTATATCGAGATTCACAAAAGGATAAATTTCAAATTTGAAACTAAACCGTTCCTTTCTGAAAAGAAGGGAAGGCCAAAAACGTTTCAGGGCTGAAGAAATTGAAATATGTCTTGGTTATAAGAGTTTTGCTTAATTGTGTGTAGTAGTTGAAATTTCAATTTTGAGTGTGTTGGATCTAGAAGGACGAAATGTCTTTACCCGTAGTGTCTTCTGCTTGGGAAATACAAGTACGTTTAAATAAACTTGCTTTATGAGTTCATTTTTAAACGACAAATCTAGGTGTTAATACCTATATAAGTAAACGTTTTACTGACTAAATTAATTTTCCCTTATACTCTGAGAGATATGGTTAGTAAATATAAAATTAGACATCAGTTTCTACGAATTTTCAACGTTTTCATAACGATTAATGATTAAGGATAATTTGCTGTCACGATTAATGTTTGTGTAACGTTGATTTTAAACCATTATATTTTAATCCATTAACAACCATCTAGGCTTCATTGAGAACACGACGTTTAGAAAACGGTTAATCTGCAGGTTACCATTCATCTATGTTAGATTCCAGATACCGTAAGATATTTCAATTTGTCAAGGATTTTATTACAAAGCCATAAAATGTATTAATTTGTGTTAAAAGAATACGACAAATACTGAAAGTAAGTTAGATATACACAATTAACGTTACAGTTGAAAGGCAAATAAAACGTTATTTATACATACACGTAAACGATCAATTGTACGATACAGACGTATGCTTTGGAAACGTTAAACCGGCTTTGATTTTAACACCGTGTAAGAAGTTTTCAAACGATTACCGCTAATTCCTGGCATACGTTTTGCTTCACAAATATCGTTCGGAAAACGTTTATGTTAAACCATTATACTATATTTGATTTCGCTGGAGGCTAATTGCAGCTGATTTGCTCAAGCCTTTTTCTTTTATATCAAACGCGTCTGTTGACAAACGTATATTTTCAGCTTCGCAGCACATAGAATGCGCCGAAGATGTGAAAACATATTTAATTTAGCGAAACGTTTAATTTAGCGTTTAGAAACGTCTTGATATATGTGTAAAAAGTATGAAAACGTTGTAAAATCATTTAAGTATCCTTAATTAAATGTTTTACTGTGTTACAAGAAATATAGCTTAGAAATGTTAAATGTAACATCAGTTATAAACACGATTCATTTTGTAGTTACAAATAAAGTTCAGAAATCGTTAAACAATTTACACTATATTTAAATTCGTTAGAGGTCACCTGGAGTTGGTTGGTTTAATCCTTTAATTTCAAGCTCAATTTTTAGAAAATGTTTATCACGCACCTATAGTATATTCGGGATGTTCTAAAATTTATAAGTTTGGTAAGCGTTACATTTCAGATTTTAGAAACGTTTTGATTTGTTCTTAAACAAGCAACGACGATTGTATGTAAGTTGTTATGTTCAAAAAAGTTATACTTAAAACGTTAGTCATACACTTTAGTATATACAATTAAACGTTGTTATAAGAAGTACAGTTTAGGAATGTTGAATGTAACGCCAGTGTTAATGCATTTTAAACGTTTTAAACACGATTCAAATTAGCTCCTAGCATCCATTTAGTCACGTTAATATTAAACAATTAAACTCAAAAAAGTTACACTTCAAAAAAGTAAATCATTTTAGTATACATAATTAAATGTTTCACGCTGTTGTAAGTTGTACAGTTTAGTAATGTTGAATGTAAGATCAGTGTTAATGCGTTTTAAACGTTTTAAACACGATTCATATTATCTCCTGGCATTCATTTTGTCACAAAAAAAACGTTAATATTGAACAATTAAGTTCAAAGCAGTTACAGTTCGAAAACGTTTGTAAATGATTTTAGTATACATAATTATTAACCGTTTTGCGGTGTTATAAGCAGTACAATTTAAAAATATTAAATGTAACATCAGTGTTAAAGCGATTTCAACGTTTTAAACACGATATAAATTATCTCCTGCCTTTCATTTTGTCATAAAGAACGTTAATATTGAACAATTAAGTTCAAAAAGTTACACTTCGAAAACGTTTGTAAATCATTTTAGTATACATAGTTAAACGTTTTGCGGTGTTATAAGAAGACAATTTAGAATAATTAAATGTAACATCAGTGTTAACGCGTTTTTAACGTTTTAAACACTATTCAAATTATCTCCTGGCATTCATTTTGTCACAAAAAAAACGTTAATATTGAACAATTAAGTTTAAAGCGGTTTTACTTCAAAAACGTTTGTAAATGATTTTAGTATACATAATTAGCCGTTTTGCGGTGTTATAAGAAGTACAGTTTAAAAATATTAAATGTAACATCAATGTTAATGCGTTTTTAATGTTTAAACAAGATTCAAATTATCCTGGCATTCATTTTGTTGCAAAAAAAAAACGTTAATATTGAACAATTAAATTCGAAGCAGTTACAGTTCAAAAACGTTTGTAAATCATTTTAGTATACATAATTAACCGTTTTGCGGTGTTATAAGAAGTACAGTTTAAAAATATTAAATGCAACATCAGTGTTAAAGCGTTTTCAACGTTTTAAACATGATGTAAATTATCTCCTGGCATTCATTTTGTCATAAAGAACGTTAATATTGAACAATTAAGTTCGAAGCAGTTACACTTCAAAAACGTTTGTAAATGATTTTAGTATACATAATTAACCGTTTTGCGGCGTTATAAGAAGTACAGTTTAAAAATATTAAATGTAACATCAGTGTTAAAGCGTTATCAACGTTATAAACACGATTCAAAATATCTCCTGGCATTCATTTTGTCATAAACAACGTTAGTATTGAACAATTAACCTCAAAAAAATTGCACTTTAAAAACGTTTGTAAATCATTTGAGGATACATAATTAATCGTTTCGCGGTGTTATAAGAAGTACAGTTTAGGAATGTTAAATGTAACGCCAGTGTTAATGCATTTTAAGCGTTTTGAATACGATTCAAATTAGCTCGTAGCATTCATTTAGTCACAGAAAACGTTAATATTGAACAATTAAGCTCAAAAAACTTACACTTCAAAAAAGGTTGTAAATCATTTTAGTATACATAAGTAAACGTTTCACTCTATTAAAGGATGGTTTCGGAACATTTAATTAGAATCGAATTTAATTTGTGTAAACCTTTGTAAACATTAATTTTTAACCATCATATTATATATTAATTCGTCCGAAGTTTGTTTGTTATAGTATTTTTCTTAAACGTTAAATCCGAACATTCCGAAAACTATACACAGGCAATGTGTTAAACGCCAGTTTTATTTCATTACAGTACAGTAGTTGAATTCGTTAGCAATTGCTTGAGGTTGATTTGTTCTAACCTTTAGCTATCGTTTCTACACAAATTTAGGAAAATGGTTTTAATTGTCAGGTTTATCATACACCTGTATTAGATTGTAGATATTTTAAAGTGGTTGTGCGCTTCATTAAAACGTTTGAAAGACGTTTGTTTATTTTTAAAAACGGTACTGAAAATGTTTTGAAAAATTGATGTGTTAACTATTTTTAAGTTTCTATTCTATTGTATTTCATTTGTGTACATAACATAGGCGGATTAAGCACACGAATTTGCAGGAAATTACCAAAGATTGGTCTAGGGTAAAAAGATAAACATTCGCAGAATTTTGTGCCTGCCAATGATTGTATAGAGAGTGCTGGAATATTGTAAAGCTTGTCATATAGCTATCATCATCAAACTGTACAAACTGTTTACAACTTTTCGTTTGCCTTTGTAACGATTTCTTTGATTTATTTTGATGTTAAATATTCTATTTAATAATACATGTGACTGGTTTCGGAACCTCAATATGAACAATTTGCAAAAATTCATAAAACGTAGGTGAAAAAATATAAAAACTATCTGTATTTAAGTGTCTAATAGCCCGTGAGAGTTTTAGTAAAGTTTTCCATTTGATGCAAGTTTAACAAAGAGTTTTGAGTAGTGATCATTGTTAGCAAACACCGGCAAAGTTTAACTTTCTGTTTATCTTTTTCCGAATGGGTATTTTACTCGTTATCAGACTTTTTCGTTTAACAATACTCGTCGCTAACTTGAGAACCAAGTAGGCCTCTTCAACAAATACGCAAAAATATCTTCAATTTTCAATTTACCAAAGTTATGCTGATGTACTTTTTTGTATTTGCTTTATTATTATTTGTTATGAATAAGAAACGTCATATGATTGCGAAATTATAGAAGTTGGGTTAGGGAGAGAAACGTAAAACGTATGAATCTAAAAAGAATCAAGTGTGCTAATCTTAAGTCAAAATTTTATTGGAGGTTCTGATTTAGCAGGAATATGATACATCATTTCTAATGGGAAAGCGATTTTCACTAGAACATCTTTTTGTTTCTTTGTTGTGTTCGTTTGATTTTGCCGCTTCATTTGAATTAAAGTCTCTTTCTAATTGCCGCTCCTAAGCCGATTGCTATCTTGTTATTTCCCAATAAAGTTTAGTGGGTTGCTTTTTGTTATCATGGAGAAATGCCGTATAATATTTTGTCTACGTGCTTGACCGTGAACGTTTGCTGGGAATTCCTGCCCTTGAAATTATTCTAGAATTATTGCGACATATTTCGCAATATGATGAAATATTCCAGCTGTTGGGTGTTCGCGTTTCAGCCTTTCTTCAGTGGAGTTTACATCTCCTTTCTATCCGGTTGCTTGCGAAGATCTCAACCGCCGAAATCAAGTACTGCAGGGGCGGCTTGAGTTTTCGATGGGTGTCCATCGCGTGAATTTTCGTATCGCTGTTATCGCCGTGGGCTGAACCGAACCATCGACAAGCTGAGATAAGTATCAAATAGTGGAGGTGTACGTAACGGTCGAACCTTCCTTTTCTTCGTGAAAAGTACTATTTCTGACTTCAAGAGATTGATAGAGACCACTACACCATTTTTACAGAAACACACTGGAATTTTAACCCTTGGAAGGCAATTCATTGCGAATTTGCTGATCGCCTTTGGCGGATTATTATTGAAACCCTTTCCTGTCCCTCTGAATGTGCCGTTGCTACGACAAACAACTTGGAAGTTTACGCAGCGAATATTTCGTTCCGAAATTTCCCGTTTTCCCGAAGAACATCTTGGCGATTGCTGGTGCAATTGTGATTCAGCCGTCAGTGGCGTGCTGCGAGTTTTTTTGTCTGCTTCTCGAAGAACCTAAGAACACCCCCAACTTGTGCCTGCCTCTCTCTCTCTCTATACTCCCCACCGAAGAAAACTAAGGTAGGACAAATTGTCGATTGTGTTGCGAAAACTTGTTTCGGGTATCATTTTATCGGATTAAGGTGCTGAACCTTTTTTTTGATGCGATGTAAAGCGACCTTCAGTCGCCAGTTGCCATTTTTTTGTTAACCGTAATGTGTAATTATAAATTGTCATTTTTAATCTCGACCTGGCTGCGTAGATCTGTGGTTTAGTAAAGTAAATATCGCAAGCCACTGGCGGCGAGCTTTTTTTGTTTGAACGTTCTAACTTCTCTCTGTGTTTAACTACAATTATTACTATTTTTCTTGTACTATGTGTGTGTTACCAAGTTCCAGCAGTATAATTATATTTGTCTTAAAATTCACCATATTATTTATTTCTGCATATTTTTGTTGTATTGTGTGCACGAACTTTGTAAGCTTTATATGCAGGAGGAGGCACAATAAATATGAATCCGATTCCCGTAAGCTGCTGGTTTCTAGGTCTTCCACAAGAAACCGCAATCAGCTGTGATTTGGAACTACTCTGTACACAAGTAGGTACGTTTTCGTTCGCGTAAGCGTTTCTCGTGAACCACTCCTACTCCTTTTAGTTTAGCCGAAGGCCTTTTCCACCTTTTCTGTTGTGGGTCGACGAAAAAGCTCGGTCGGCCTGTAACATCTTATAGTTTCTTTACAAAATTGTGAAGAACCTCTTACCATCCCCAATGGAAGTCCATTGTCGACTTGGTGAGGAACTCATCTTCAGAGGTATTCCTTAGGCAAAGTTACATTAGATAGTCCAAGTTCATCAGTTCCTATTGAAGATGGCAATTCTCTGGCGTATTTAGGTGTCCCGATATCGTGCTAGTAAAGGATTTTTCAAAATTTTATTTTCTTCAACCACCGTCTCCGTTCAATCTTACAGTTTCCTTATTAAAATTTGGATATTTTTTGCTGAAACTTTCTGTTTAGAATGGTAGAAATGTTTTATTATCTAAGATGTTGTTTAGGGTTTGCCAAACATCAGTTTGTACTTATCCTATATTGGTCCATTGCTGAAAATACCTACGACTATTGCCTATCTGGGGTAGATCGAACCTCAGTAAATACGGCTCTAACTTTAGACAAGCTTATTATCAGGAACTTTCTAAATTATGTGCGCAGCATAACTCAGGAACTATTGGGCTGAGTGTAATAAAATTTAGAGTAGCCAAGCACAAGGATAATTGCACGATATCAATAGCGAACGGATCTTCTAAAATTGAGCAGATAATTCTTTAGGTCATTTTAGATGGAATACTTTTTTCAGAAATCGCTTCCTTTAAAATAAAACCGCTACGATTAATTTTTTTAATTTCAGTTTTAGTTCTCGTTTACTTAGAAATAGTTCATTCAACTCTAATACGATTTAGGTAATTCAGAATCACTTGCAGAGTATATGTAATTTTAACAAGTATCAAACTTTTGCTGTTGAGAACTACTTTGAAAATAAGGATATTAAACGAAAGTTTGATTGAAATAGTTCTGACGGTAGAAGGAGCAATACAAAGCCTTTTTATTTAATTTTCGTAGCTCGTTTGTCGAGCGTTATTAGGATTTTTGGAAATTTTTAAAAATGATATGCTTACGAGTTGACTATGTTTAAGATATCAGAAATGTAACTGAAATGTAGTTTGCTACTCAGAATTTTATGAATTTTTTAAGTTACAAGATATGCAGGTTGTATTTGAAATAAGCAAGTTGAGGTCATTTCCTGTAGAACCAGGGGTAGAAGAAAATTGTGTTCAGTATTTAAAAGATGCGATTTTATGTGGATATTGAAGACCTATAGTAAAAGTCGGATAAAATGATGTTAAAAATGCTGGAGGTTCTTACAAATTCTCAGAAGTAGCATCCTTTTTCTTGGGCGAACTAAGGTCTGTATAAGTCGCAGCTTGTAACCATCGCTGTGTTTTGTGAATTCAAAGTAATTATTGCTATATGTCTTTCTACGTTCATCCTAATGCTTGTTTATCATTCAAAATAATTATTATTTGATAATATCTTTTTCCAATTTTTTATTTCATTTAGAAGTGGATTATTGCTTTCACAGATACAAATTCTTGCATATTAGAGTTATATTGAAATCAATAGCAATAGCCGTTTCTGGTTGCTCCAGTTGGGGCATGAAAACTCGCCACTACTTATGGGATGTAATACGCACACACTGCGATTTTTTCCGAAAAAACAAATTGATTTATAAATTGGGCACATAAATGTATTCTTATTGAAATTCCAAAGGTTCCGAAGGTGAGTTTTGAGTTAAGGACACATTCTATGCGTTATGAAATATGAGAGGCAATTTGAAATGAGAACGCACCCTGTATGCGCGACGTTATTTAGATTTTTGCAAACGCAACATTAACCCCAGCGTTCGGCAAAGTGTGGGGAAAAAGACGGAAGTCAGCCTCCAGCTCTCGACCTGAGTGTTACGCAGATTTAAAATTACCCTTGGGCGTCCGAATTAGTGTAATTTAACAATAGGTAATTACTTTCGATTTCTGTGGTACCATTCACGGTACGACCGAAAATGGGGAATACTCGGTTTCCCAAAAATGGCGAAAATATCGTTTAAAGTACTAATTTGGGAAATTTCGTCATATGCAATACATACGCAATATTGAAAAATCTGCCGAAAGCAAGCGGTTTCGAGAGAATCAACTGTAAAAACTACACCCAGGGACTGACTTAAGTAGTACACCGGCCTGGAGGGCCAATTTTTCATCGAAAAAGGTAAATTTTCAAAACCTTTGTTACCCATGCTTCACCTGTTCCACTTACTTTACCGAGGGGGAGGCCCTCCTGAGACGATACCGTTCGTTGTGCAATTCTGTGAAATCAGTTTATAATATTATTTGATTTATTCAAAGGACTTTACCGATATAAGAAACTACTGCGTGTACAAGGCCTTTCTGCATTATCTTTTTATCAGGTATGATTAACCTAAATTTAATTGTTTTGTGGTTCATCTGTAGGTGACCCCTTGTTTAATATTAAGATTGTTCGTTTCAAACTGTGTTTGTTGTATTTTTCAATAACGTTTATCTTTGTTCTTTACCAAATTATAATCATTTTAACATTTTGCATGTATTTATGTCCTTTTTTTTTAAATTTAATTAAATGCCTTTTTGAACTCAACTCTTATTTTAATTTTTTAAATTTTTATTAAAAGTAATGTGATTGTTGCGCCCCTTTGTTAACGGGACTAGTAAATTCACAGTTTTTTATTAGGAACAATTGCGTGAAAAGGTAAGTTCCATCACGCACAACGTTCGGATTGGCCGTTCAAAGTAACGAGGAGCTTGAGCAGTGCCGGATCTAGTGATATTCCCATTGGCGTCCTCACTTATTACGACTTTATTCAGAATTTGATCTGATTTAATTACGGTGTATTTTACAAAATGAACCCCCTTCTCCCCTCTGAGCAACGCTAGGGCATGCCGTCGTTTATGTGTCACCATTCCGTTTAAGCCCGTGCCCAAGTCAAAGAGAAAAGTAAAACTTTTTGGATATACACTGTGCTGTGTACGTAGATTATGAATTAGATATTAGTTTTAACGTATTTTCAACGTTTCAGCAACGATTAAGTATAATTAATAAGTAAGTAATATGACCAAATCAAACTATTATATTAAATTCAGTTGAAACTTTCTTGGGTTGGCTGGATAATATACTCCTTCAAGAACAACTTTAGAAAATGTTTACTTTTCAGTTTTCCTACTGCGCTATGACGTCATAATTAATTGTTTTTAAATGGAATCTTAATTTTTCGTCCTTATTTTCAAAGACTTCCTAAAAAATTAGTAAAAGCCATAACAATTTTCTGATAAAAATACTCATAGTGAATATAAGAACATTATTAAAAATTACCTAACGGAAATGTTCAAATTATCCACCATTAACCAGTTGACATTGACCAGAGCGGTTGTAAACATTTTGTATCGCACGTTCAATAGTTTCTCTTTTGATACTTCGCTTTTCTCAAAGAATCCGACGCTTTAAATCGTCTAACTTTTTTGGCCTACTCATGTAAACACGCGATTTCATATGACCTCATAGAGAAACCAGCGAGCACCGTGTGAGCGGCCTGCGCGATCACCAGACTTAATTTTGCTATATTTCTTTCTATGGGATCTTGTGAAATCACGAATAGGCCAGGAGTGTTGATTTGACTTTCGAACTGTAAGGACGTGCACCGCCGCTCTGAACGTTAGAAAGTGCAAGTGATAAACTTTTTCCCGTACGATAACTGACGCTGTTTTCACGGCAGGAATTTAATGTAAGTTCTGTTACATACTAAACAAAACTAATACACGCGTTACTCTTAACTTCCCACGAACCCCTGCGGAGGGGTTCCATCGTTAAAAAGAAAAAAAATGCCTCAAACAGTCAACAAAAGAAAAAGCGATGACTTATCGCCACCTCCGATTGAACCCAACAAAAAATACTTATTTAACCCAGAAAATTTAATCTCCAAAAATAAATTCTTTATAACTACCGAGCAAATAGAAAAGGCAAGCTCCATTATCTATCAAGGCGAACATGCTGCTGCAATAAGCGATATGGATACTTCAACAGAAATAAAAGACCAGCAATCTTCTGAGCAATCACCTGAACCTAATGTGAAAAAGATAAAAATACCGCCAATATATTTGCACAATGCAGACAAACTCCGATACCAGGAAATACTGGCCGACCTCAAGGAAAATGCTAAAAGTGAATTCACGACCGTACATAAAAATAACCAATTACGAATTAATGTTACTAGCATAGAAGATTATCGGGCGATGACGAAACATTTCTCTGATAACAACTTAAGTTATCACACGTTTAAGGACCCGGAGAACAACAATTTATCTGTGATCATACGCAACGTGCCAGTATCACTAACTGAAATTGAAATTAAAAATGAACTACTTGCCTTAAAATATCCTATTTTAAAGGTCGCTAGATTATACAATAAGAACAGATATCCAATCCCGCTGTGCGCGGTTGAACTGAATAATACCCAAGAAGGTAAACAAATACTGAATCTGGAGACACTCAATTACTGTATAGTAGAAGTCGAATTAAGAAGGAAATCAAAGGAGATACCTCAATGTAAAAAATGCCAGTTATATGGCCATACTCGAAATTACTGCCAGTACCAACCGCGCTGCGTGAAATGTACTGGTCATCACTTATACAACAATTGCCCTAAGAAACCAGGAGAAGACCCTCAATGCGTTAATTGCCTAGAAAAACATCCGGCAAATTACAAAGGATGTAGTTATTATAACCAAATAAGCCAGAAGCAGACCAGAAACACTAGCTACCGAACTCAAAATAAAACATATGTTCAAGCCGCAACAACTGCGCAAGAAACCAAGAGAACCCAACCGTCAACCTCAAGACTGCACCAGCAAACTACACCCCAACATAACACTCAATCATCTACTAATCTCCTAGAATCTACTGACTTAATTACCACTATATTACAAAAACTAGTCGAATTACTCATTCCGCATTTAGATAAATTAACGCCATTCTTAACAACATTGCTTCCATCTATCCTAAATAATGGATCCAAATAATGTACCCGTAATACAAAACTTAACAGTGGTCAATTGGAACGCCAATGGACTAAAAAATCAACGCTCAATCTTCATTGAATTTCTTGCGCGACATGGTATTGATATTGCCTGTATAACTGAGACGCACTTAACAAACACTGAACCCTTTAGAATCCCTGGATATCATGTACATAGAAATGATAGAGATGCAGAAATTGCCTCTGGTGGGGTAGCTATAATAATAAGAAAGAAATTAAAACACCACTTAATAGACCTCCCTGATACAGAACACATTGAGGCTATCGCTATAAAAGTCCCAATGAAAACCAACAACTTGATAACCTTAATCAGTGCCTATAAACAGCCAAATAAACGGATGCTGGATCATGATATCGGTAATCTATTCAATAGCGACGAGCCAACGTTATTGCTCGGAGATTTAAACGCAAAGAATACAATATGGGGATGCCGTGCTAATAACCCAGCCGGAATAAAATTACATAATATCATGACTGACCATGGTATAACAATATCAGCACCGAGTGAGTACACCTATTATTCTTATAGGATGGACCATCAACCAGATATATTAGATGTAGCTCTACACAGGAATCTCAGAGAATCCATTAAGCAAACGGTAATAACTGAATTAGATTCAGATCATCTACCCGTAATTATAACTACTCAAGATACTCCGAAGATAATACAACCAACCCCGAAAATAGCTGAGGGAAAAACTGACTGGACGGCATTCCAAACAACGCTTAATCAAAAACTGAATTGGCCTGGACCTTTGAATGAACCCCAAAACATAGATGAAGCAGTAAGACAATACACAGCCGCTGTACAAGAAAGCGTCAAAGAAACAACTACACCATGGAGACGAAGGAATATTGCTTCACACAATAGAACTCCAGATAATATACTGGAAATGATTAAAACAAAAAATAAAACAAGAAGGGAGTGGCAAAGATTGAGACTCCCTTATCTCAAAACTTTATATAATCGCCTAAACCATATAATTAAGCTGGAATTAGATAAAATAAGAATACAAAGATACAATAGTTATCTTGAGGAGATCCACCCCTCAGATCCCAACTTGTGGAGGGCTACCAAACGTCTATTGAGACAGCCAAACGTTGTATATCCACTAAAATCGAACAACGTAAGCTTTAGCACGGAAGAGGAAAGAGCAGAATTACTAGCAACACATATGGAACAGGTATTCACCCCTAATATGGAAGATAACGATGACCTCCACATAAACGAAGTAACAAATAGAGTCGCTTATCTGCAAGCACAAACTGCAGAGGAAATAATTCCAGTTACCGTCCCAGAACTCAAGAGCTATATAAAATGCCTCCCAAAGCGTAAATCTCCAGGTCCTGACTTAATAACAAATGAAATTTTAAAACAGTTAACAAAAAAGGCAATGGCTTATT
>JABXWE010006021.1:0-58781 GCA_014611495.1 Limonius californicus | reverse complement strand
GTGTTGTTGTTTTTTTTTGTTGAACGTTTTTCTTTCAATTTTTTGTACGTAACGAGGGAAACCCTGAGGTGACAGTTTATGGTTGAGCTGGTTGGCGGATAATAACTACAGCAATATATATATATATATATATATATATATATGGAGCTGTGAAACTGCTCATGCTTGTCACGTAACGCCACTATATGACCAAAAACGTAGAGTTTTGTGTACCGTTTCTGGGCGCCACGTAATTGGCACAATATTTTGTGAAACGACCGTTGATGCCGTCTCATATTGTAATTTAATAACCAAGTTCATTGCTTTGTTGGTTTCAGCAGGACAGGACTGCTTGTGATACCTCCAATAAAACCATGACCATGTTGGAAGAGTTTTTTGGAGATTATTTGGTATCAAAAAATGTATGACCGCTAGATCGCCAGATTTATCACCACCAACTTTTTTCTTATGGGGATATTTAAAAGGAGGGGTTTATCAAAAGAACCCATACGCTTTAGATGAACTGAAGGCGAATATCGAAGCGATCATTTCAAACATCGCGCACAGTGTCCGCAAACATAACGAAGAGGAATCCATTCGTATTCGAGAAGGAGGGAGACAGATCCAACATTTATTGTAGGCAAATTTTATTCTAAAATTGCTGTAATTGTTTGACTATATTAATAATTAAAAATGAGTTGAGTGAATTTTGAATCACTCTGTTTTTCTAATGATTGCCCGCGACTAAAATTCTTTTATCTAATTTTTCGCAATCGGAGTAATGCAAATTTATAGAACTAAAGTAAAATGGAGATGTAATAATTAAAATTGAAAAGTTAGAAACCTTCAACAATTTAAAAACTAACCCAAATATCTAATAAATCTATCTGAATATTTAATTGCGAAATTTATTTTACGATTAAACTAAACCCTGGTAAGCCTTGGACGACCTACTAAATAAACCCAAATTATTTATTAGCTTTCATATGAAATACAATTTTCCGCCGCAAACTGCCGATTTTCAGTGGAATATTACACGTTAACGCTGTTCTAACGCAAGATTAATCTACTTAATTTCATACAGCACAACATTTGGCAAAGCTTGCATCGTAAATTACTGCAAACTGCAATCGTTTTAGATTTAGCATAGAACGTTTGTGGCTTTAAAACACATTTAACACTTAACAACAAAAGTTGATAGTAAATGTGCACCTTACGGTTACGAATACACCGCTCTGCTTATTGTAGTGTAATTCGGAATAAATACGTAAACCAGAATGTAAATTTGCTTTAATTTATTTCGAATTTACTAAAACCTTTCGCGAGCGAGCCGGAATTTAATATATTTTCAAGCGCAATTGATAATTCGTGTTTTAGGCTTTTGTGTCTACAGTTGACGCATTACGTTGATAAATTATCTATGAGGAAATCTACGAAATTAAATCAAACCATCAAACGTTATCATTAATCAGATTTCGATAGGAAGTTAGTGCGGTACGAATTATTTATCTAGAAATATTGGAAAGTTTTATTTATATCAGTTATGCACTTTTTTGTTAATTATGTAATTCGAGGCATATCATAAACAAAATTGCATTTAATATTATTAAATATTAATAATATTATAATTATTATTTAATATTAAAATTCTTATTTCTAATATTAATACTTTAAAATTCTTCTTCATTCATAAAATATTCAAGCCGGGGCAAATGATTGAATACCAAAAAGTGTAGACCTGAAAGCAGTTTAATCACAGGAGGAGTGCTGAAACAACTGCCAAAGAAAAATATGAAACATATTTACATCTTATTTAATGCAGTGTTTAGGTTGGATTACTTTCCCGTTTAATAAAAAGCAACAACAAACCTTCTAAGAAATTAAAATCTTCCTGGCTATTTCGTACAGCGTTGTAGAAAATTATTTCGAAAAGGTTGAGGCCGTTATTAGTGACCAATAACTTCATCCCAATCACCAAATATTTAAACAATGTTTGGCAATAAAATAGGTACTTGCTGAAAAGGGAGACGATATGTTGAAAGAAATAAATACTGTCCAACTGATTGTTAGAGATATGAACTGTAGCGTGTAGGTGTGCTATACGAAATCAAAAGTAATATGTTATGCGTGTACTAGCAATCATATCTTAGAAACAAATATTTCTTTATAAATAGCTACAGTTTATATGATGTACCACAAGGAAGCGTACTAGGGCCTGTATCGTCGCTCCGGTATAACAAAACAAAATACAACATTGGTTGAAAATATGGCGACGAAGACTAATGCAACAAATCCACTTAGTACGAACGTTGAGTGAACAAGTGAATAATTAATTCACAACGCTACGAGCAAGGAATCCTACGCACCGGGAAGGTTAACAACAAATAATAGCCAGAAGCAGAGGAAGCCAAGTACCTTAGACTCTAAGGTACCAAGGTACCAAGTACCTTAGACTCTCAGGTACTTGGGTCTAAGGCTTAGATTATTCCTGGACTAGATCGTAATTCCAATTCAGAAAGATGTAACGGCTGTAAGTTAAACCTTTTTTTAGAGAACACGTTGAGATCTTGTAGGCCCATAATACATCAATTACGGAAATGTATTACGGGAGAAAGCACATAATTCCAACATAGAGATTCTGCAATCATTTTCGTCCAAAGTGCATGGTATCTTATAAATCAGGTGATCCACCTTGAACTAAGGGTAACTGCTGTCAAGTAAGCAATAACAAAATCTGCGTGAAATATTGTGATAGATTCAGTGAATACCCAAATAGTTGCGAACTTTCTAGACATGGAGTATGTAGACTTAAGAAATTTAAACCCTTGGGCGTAATCGCTATAATTTATACGATTTAAGCATATATATAGTCTAAGTTTTAGGTTTTACAGTATAATCAAAAAATCTCCGATAAGTACAACAATCTTTACTTGAGTCATATTTACTACGATTATTATTATTATAAGATAGTTATCAAAGTACAGTTCAGTTGCTACAGTTATTTATTACTGTAAAACGTGCAAAATGTACACCTAAATGTGCAATTAAAAGACTGTTTGTTAGTAAGTATATGAAAACTATTTACAATTCAAAACAACAGGGCCGATAATTCGAAGTAATCCACAGGACACACGTCGAATCTGATGAGTGTGTATCAAACTCCATACCTTAAACGCCATGGTGAACCACATAAAATTAAAATAAATGTTAGTATAACTATTAGAAAGAATGATAAACAAATATATAAGAAATATTTTATTTATCATTATGTATTAATTATGTGTAAAATAGGTCAGAGGTCTATTTTAGCAGAAAACAACAAAAATTGAGCACCGGAAAACGTTCTGCATGAATTTCCACGTTACAATATTTACAGACGTTTCGTAGTTTTAGATATAGTTGTATGAGTAGATGAGTAATTCGAAGTGCTCGGAAAAATCTACAGAAATAGAGCTTTTCGGAATTTTCTGTCAGATAAAATATTGAAGCTAAGAAATAAATTCCATGTGCAATCTGTTTGCTAGATACTGTAATTTCTTACGAAAATGGGTTTGAAGAAATTCGAATCAATAACATTCGCGATCGAATTACTGCAATTTTTCGAGGAAAAAGCTGCGTCAAGCCTAAACACACAACGTAAGTGCTAAGGGTGTAGACAAACATTTTCATCGTTTCGACAGAAATGTTCTGATAAGCGAAAGGAGGTAAATATGTTAATAAAATGCGGAGTTTTATGTCGGAGGCGATGATTTTTCCGTAAAGAAGTCAATGCGTTAATAAAATTGGATAAAACGACCTCAGAATGCCGATTGGGAAATGACAACATCAGGATTTAGTCAGGAACAATATACTAATAAGTATAGAACTTGGTTTCATGAAGGATTCGGATAACTTTCGTTAACAATATTCAGTAATTTTAACTAAGTACAGGGTTAACTTGCTCATATTTACTTTTCATTATAATCCCCAAAAGTTTAACGGGCTTAACGTTCCTTAAATAACAATCTTACAAATTTCGCGAACGTCCTGATTTGTAACTGTTTAAGTGTAGACATCTTTACCTTCAAAAAATTATTTTTAGTGCAGATTATTAAAAATGTATGGTTTATATAGAGGATTTCTACAGTAAATCCAGTAATGCTTGGAGAGCCAAGACTTACAGAATATTCTGTGTTTTCGAGGTATAGAATTTGTGTTGATAATACAAGGATTAGAACAAACAGAACGGGAATAAGACGATGCTCAGCTTGGAAGGATTCAGGAGATTAAATCGAATTTAGTTATTCATTCATTCATTTCGTGTTTGCGCATTTTAATGCCAAGCATAACTGCAATAAGTAGAGCGTTAATAAAATATAAATTTCAGAATTCCAATATTAGTAAGTACTACATTAAAAAAATTTAATCTGGTATGCTAAATGTACATGTACCTATATTGGATGTAAAGTTGCTTTCTTGGTTTCTGTATTTTTAATTTACAAATAGCACATACAAATTTTAAAAATTTGTAGGTGTTTAACAATTTTGGTTTGTCATTCGTCATAGCTGCGAAAGTGACAGCACAAAATATTATAAAATTTTAGAAATTTACAGATATACACTGAATCTCTGCATGTCTGTTAATAGGAGATGTAAATATAGAAAATAAATCACCCTGTATTAAATACATAGTTGGGCCTGTATGTGGTACTATCAGTAATAAAGACGGATATATTTAATAAATGTGTTCATTGAGGAAGGATTCCCTATACACGTGTTTAAAAAAGTTAGCCATGTATAGTATTCACCAAACGAAACGTCTTAATCAACATATGTCACCAAACTAACTGTTTCAAAGATAAAGGGGGTGATTTTGTTTTTTAATCAATAAACTGTTTCTCATTTGCAGTGAAAAATTAAATTTAAGTTATTATTATTTTTTTACTGCATAAAATTGTATCCCGCGCCATATTCAAGGGGTACAAGACCTTACAGCTTCTGGGTATGCTTCAAGAATGGTGTTTTTCAGATTTATACTAAGAAAAGTTGCAGACAATCCGAATCTTGCTGCGAATATTTTATTTACCGATGAAGATACTTTTACGAATAGCATTGTCATTAATTTGTATAACAACCATGATTAAGTAGAAGAAAATTCACACACTGTTGTCGAGTGAAGGCATCAGCATTGTTTTTCGTTAAATGTTTCGCTGGATATTTTGGGAGACCGTCTGATACGGCCAATATTTTTACTAAATCGCTTGGCTCTGGAATTGTATCTTGACATCTTTAATAATAGTGTGCCGCCACTATTGCAAGAGGTGTCCCCTGAATGTCCATCTGTGGTTTATGTTCGATGGGGCTCCTTCACGTTTTTAAATCGATGTCGGAGAATATCTATAGTCTATATCGACAAATGTATAGGACGAGGGGTAATTGCAGGGCCACCTAGATCCCCTGATTTTAACTCACTAGACCTTGGTCTTTGGACAAATGTTATATTTATTTACCCGTTGATGACTTTGTTGTTGTTTGATTGGGCGAGATCTAGGACGCGGATACCATTTCTATGCACTGAAGCTTGTGTCTTATTGTACACCATAACTATGAATTTTGTCCATTTGGGGCATGGCCAACCTTAGTAGTGATTTTTAACGTGTCACACGTTGTAGTGTACGGTTTTACTTCTTACCAGACAGAAGGCCCACTTTCTGATCCCCCCCCAGACAATTCTCACTGAACTCGGCCGGATTCGAACCAGTGTCCCTTGGATCTAAAGGCAAGTAAGCTAACCACTAGACCACCGAAGCCGGCTGTTAATGCCTTTACTGTGTTGTTTTTCATCAATATGCAATTTTCTGATTAAAAAACAAAATTGAACAGTTGGTTTGCGGAAATATGTTGATTAAGACTTTCTTGTTTGGTTGCATGAATTCTATACTATGCTATTTTTTTAGATACCTTGTGTAATCCTAAACATTTGTTAGACAGTTGAGGAATCTGTAATTATTAACTTGTTTGGGGAGAAAATTTAAAACTTATTTCAATAATTTAGTAACACTCCATTATTTCTCTAAATAAACTCTCCTGGAACCGTTAAGCAAAATCTTCAATTTACTGTAGCTATTCAAATTTTACAATGATACGTGCCATGCTTGAAATGCAGCTGAATCATATATTATTCATTTCACCAATTCACGTTGGAAACATTAACAATTATTATTGCAGGTCGAGTACAAAACCGATACTAATACATACAATAATAAATTTCAACAAAACCAATATCTAGAAATGCACTTTGAATTATTAATTTAGAATATCTCTATTCTGCCTTTACGCCTGTTTTTGAATAAACTGTATCGAACAAGATATTGGTAATAAGTTAACTTACGCTGCTTGCGCGTAGAAAACAATTTTCCAATACGTACGCAACAACAAACTTGCCACAAATAATTTGCAGCGCATTCCGAATTTCCCGAACTTGTGAGTTGTCAGTGTCAAGTAGAGTTTATTTCCAAGGAAATATTTTTGAAATTTTATCGCTCCGAGGCGTTCAAAATGGCAAAACAGAGAAAGTATAAAGGTAGAAGATACAACAAGATGTAATAATGTTCTTGACACTTCAGAACATTTTCTTGATTGTGTTCTCTGAATCCTGGCTGAAAAGGAAACGGGAAATCAAATGCGTGCAAGACAAACAAGGAAAAGTGAAGAAAATAAAAGCCGAAGTATAAACGGGGCAAGGAGTAAACTCGCACCATCCTCTTAATTGCATTCCAGGAGAGTAGCTTTACTAGCCCCAGAAACTAAATGGTTAATTTCAAAGTTCCGGCGCTATATTTCAGGTGTAGCGGACGGGAAAATGTTTTAAAAATGTGTTCTTATATACGGGTTTCATGTACACGGGCGGCTCGGCTGTCTAAAACTACCGCTATTTTGCCATTGAAACACCAGAGTTTATAATATATAAAGTGTTTAATTTCAAGCACTGACTTGGTAAATTGCTTGAAATACACATTTTTCCGTATAAAAGTTCGCCATTACAGATTGCAGAATATATACTTAGCTGATTTATTGCCGCGAGGGTGCTCGTTTCTTTTTAAAATCGCAAATACTGGAACGGTAACTGCATACGCTTTTAAAAGAATTTTTCGCCCCGATTTAAATCGAATCCGGCTATAACTTATATTGTTTGTTTTATTTTTAGTAGCTTTAATTTGCAGTAAATTTTGTGCACACTTACGGCATTACTGAGGAAAAATGTTTGAGCTTTTACCCTTTGCATGCAGAACGAATGTTTCTGTATATTTGATGTTTAAGACGTAAAAATGTTGTTATGAATACGAGAACTATTTAAAATCAAGGACTACGGTTACATACATTTAAATTTTACCCAACAACAATTTCTTTAATAGGTAAAGTAAAATAAACGTGATTTTGAAGCAGATACGACGTGCAAATTTGTGCGTACACTCGAAAATATAATTTTAAATTTTCTTATATTGCTGTAATTTGTACGAAATTACCCGAACCTGTGGGCTACGCTTCATGTGCTGTTTACTGATATTTATTAAATATAATAAATGCTATATAGGAAGTGTAAGATAAGCATTTGCTGCTCTTAGGATTTTCTAGAAAACACACGAGCCTGGTTGTTGATATTTTAAAATAAAAATACACAATATATTCAAATTCAAACTTGTGCAAAAATTAACATAACGTAACTAATAAATGATATTTTGAAGCTAATAGAACATAAATAAATAATGTATATTTTGTAGTTAATAGAAATTATATAATTTGTTTATAAGAAAAAATATTTTTTCCTTCTTTAATGCACTCGTAATAGATACTGTGCGTTTAAAAAGTGTAACTTTGCGTACGAAAAATATATCCAACTTTTTATGTAATTAGTTGTCCCGCTATGAGAATTAGACGCCGTCAAAGTCCTTGATATACAATTTTCCTGATAACGGATATCTTCGGAAAATACTTTTACAGTCTTACTTAAAAAGATGTTCAGAACCTTCAATCCTAAAGCAAACCTCTTTGATTGTGATTGTGAATCGTTAATACGAGTGATATTTTGAAACAAATTTTGCTTGTCATTTTAACGTAGTGTGTTTGTAAACTTGTGTTTAATTATAGTGAAAGTTGTCAAATATACCTTTTTAAAATACATAATTTTAAAGTAATCATTTCCCCAAACAATCATGGAAGTGAATAAAGAGCATTATCGAGCTGTGGTTTTTTACAATTTCACCCGTGGCTTAAGCCGTAAAGAATGTTTTGAGGAAATCAATCGAGTTTTTGGTGAGAAGTCGTGTTCCTTAGCTACCGTAAAGCGGTGGCACAATGAATTGCAACGTGGTCGACTTTCTTTAAATGACAACTTTCGAGCTCCTACGCCAGAACCGAAAAGAATATTGGTCTTCTACGAAACATGATTGAAGAGGACCGGCATGTTACTGCCAAGAGTATTCAAGTTTAAAAATTGATGTGAAAGCAATTGACACCATTTTACACAAACATTTGATGGCACGTAAGCTTTATGTCCGTTGGATTCCCCACTATTTGACTCCAATTCAAAAAGAAAACCGTGTGGCATGGTGCAGATAAACACTGGCTGGATCGTTTTGACAATGGATTGTCTCATTTGGTGTACAACATCATTATAGGCGATGAAACGTGGATATACCGCTGTGATCCCGAAAGAAAGCAACAGTCGGCAGTTTGGGTCTTTGAGAATGAATCGGTTTCAACAAAAGTTGTCCGTCAAGAAAGCCGAAACGAAAAGATGGTTGCCACATTGTTTGGAATTATTGGACATGTTTCCACTGTAGCACCGGAGGATCGTCGTACTGTTAATGTTGAATTGGACACTACAGTTTGTTTGGCTCAAGTTTTCCAAAATGTTCGCGAAAAACGTCCAAGAGGAAGGATCATTTTGCATCAAGATAACGCTTGGGCGGACACTGCTGCTCGAACGACGAGTATTTGAATGCGCAAACCATTGAAATAATGGGTCATTCCTTTCAATACATGCCTGGGATTATAATTAATACTAAATATACTATTTCGTAACTCTACTACCATCCGTGATTTCTGATTATTGCGAAATTGTATTCAGCAATGTATTCGCTATATCGAGATGTAAGTCGTGTACTTTGGAAATATGGTAACTAATTATGTAAATGTTTATAGCTTTCGAGTAGAAATGAATCTCGGTAATCCTTATTGGGTAAAGGTTACTTTAAAAATGTAGTGGAGTGTATTCTAATAATATAAACGCACAGCGGTAAAATTCATATTTATTACGAAAACAATTGATTGGTTCCGTAAATACTTCTTATGTGACGTATACGTAAAATTCGGTCTTCTTAAATCACGGCTTTTGGAATTACAAAAACCTTGAGACAGGTGAAAGAGATACAGATTTAATGAAATCTTTTAGAGAACAACGCTTAGTTTTCTGTGGAACTTGTCAATATAATTGAATGGTTAACTATTTGTTTCATTTCATTTGTAATACCTTTTACGGGCATTCAACAAATTACGATGATTCATTTGATAGGGTTGCTAAAGTTAATGAGACATAGTAAACTTGTAATGAGTTATAGCTGTAACTGTTTCTTGGTAGGTTTATAATTCGAATATACCTTAAAACTTATAACGGTAAAGTTCGTAAGGACCTGCTTAGAGTTTAATTGTTTTGTGTTAGCCGTAGGATTTCCACACAGGTGTAGTAGGTTCTTAATTAATTGTTTCTGCTTATGCTACTTTACGTATCAGTACAATTCGCAGTTTGAATTAGACGAATTTATTTTCAATAAAATACATTTTATGAAATTAATGCATATTTCTACAAGGTTATGCTTAAGTACGTAGAGAAAAATTACAGGTGTATAGTTCTTAGTAATTGATTTAGCTTCTATGACTTTATAAGTACGACATCTCTGGCATGTTGGATATAGCGTTTTTGTGTTTTTAACTACCTATCTAAACTTTTTACAGATCGGTTGACTCGGTATAAAATTGGGTCGAATAATCAGTAGACAATGTAAACATTACGCACGGTATTTAATACTATTAATTGAATGTTGTTCAATCATATACAATCTCCAAACAGGTATTCAAGTAAAATGTCGAAAGTATTACCGCTTGACTTCAAAAACCACCAAGTCAGTTTTCTGTTACGTTTGGTGGAATATGGATCGGTTCTCTTTTGAATGTATCCTTTAAATAGTCGAAATTCGGTCGCCTCCCCTTATAGCTTTTGCTTCCTAGTCATCCTACAACAAAATCAAGTGAGTTGAACTCTGGTGACTATGCGGGCCAATCTATTACCCCTCGTCTTCTAATGCAGCGATTGCAAAAATATTTTGATACTGGGTTACAGTGAGGTCGGGTTAAGTGCTATCTTACTGTTTTGTATATACTGTTTAGGTCCTGGCTACTTTGTATTATAAGAGAAACAATATTTTTTCAGCAAATCCAAGTAGCGATATCACGCAATTTTTCATTACGATATTCATCTGAGAGTTCCGGAACTAACTGTATCTTGTGCGGATGATATTATTAGTGCTTTAAATTCTGCAATATAACTGTCATTTGAATTCTAAAATGTTGTTAAGTTTCTTCAATGTTTAATAAAGACTTCTAAAGTATTGTTTTCTTCCGTTGCTGATTTCGGCCTTCTGTTTTTGCAGCATATCTTACGTTTCGCCTTTCAGTAAAATTTATAAAATTTTGTTCACAGCCGATTGGGTTATTGGATTTCGATTTGGATATGGAGTGTTAATTATGTTTCATACCCTTCGCTTCGTTATTCGACGGTCTATAACCTCCAACAGCAGTAGAATTTCAATTGCTCTTTTGCATATCTTCTTCAGTCAATATCAAATGATACAAGAATTGTAAATTTGATGTAGGTAATACAATTAGTTTCACGTGTCCTTGTTATGAAACAGGGGAGCGAATCAAACAACAAATTTTGTTTGTTTTATGAACATTGCATTAATGTACTAACTTACTTAGAAGTTTCATTATGTAGTATATTGAATAATTTAGCAACGTTAACGGAGAATGAAATTGTATGTGAAACTATAGTACATATAGTATTAAAAAGGCTTATGACATCATATCTCTGAAACGGAAAAATCAAAAAAATATAACTGAAACAAAATGCTGTAAAATATTAATATTGCTAAACTCTTTTGATGGTTGCTTGCTGGAAGATATTATGTAGCAAATGCTAACCACTATTCCATCCTTATGGCAACCCAGTATAGAAATCATGGGACCGCGGTGGTCTAGTGCGAGAACGCATTGGCCACTCGAGGTCACAGTAAATGCAGTCGCTGCGTTGGGCCGATCGAATCCCGACTGGGGTGACTGCATTTGCTTAGTTAAGTTTAGGGTGCATGTTGCATGAATGTTTAGTATGTAAGAGACGCCCGCACCCCCCCGAAGTAATGCGAAAGCGGTTCTGGGGGGGGGCGGTAGTATGAATGAGTGAGAAAAAAAGTATAGATATAATCTTTTACCGATGAGAGACAGAGGGTTAATTAAATTTCAAAATGTAAATTGCAAATGTGAATATGTATAGGAACACCGGTTGATCAGCTGTATAGTCGCAAAGAGAGACCATAGAGAACGTTAGGGTTTATCTGTAGTTATTTAGTATTTTGCGCTGTTTCCAAATTTAAATAATTTACAGAGGCGTACCCTGGAAAAAAATTCGCAAACGCTATGACTTTTCCTTAAGACAATAATTAATGATTACGTTGTATTAGAACCGAATTTAAGTACTAAAAGGTCAAAAAACATTAAAACTTAGGCACCTTCACGTACGAGCATGGTTCATCAATTATTGTTCCTAATATAGAAGGCATGAACTGACAATACATAATTTTTTTCCTAGAAACGGTATTATTGATATTAATATACGTCAAGTTGCAGGTGCCTACATTCTTGTTTACAGAAGTTATGCTTTTAATATTACTGTGGTAATAGTGATTTTGTAGAAATGAAACAAATGGAGACAAGGGCTATGATAAAATACCTTTTCAAGAGGGGTTTATCACTGCAGGAAATTTATAATCATTTCGTCCATGACATGGTATTGAATGATCGGAGAATTATGGTCAAATACATTGCTGCGACATGTGATTTTTCCGCTGGAAACCTTGAGAAAGTTATACATGAGGAATTGGGTCTGAAGAAAGTCTGCGCACGATGGATTGCGAAAATGTTGTCATCTGATCAGAAGCGAGCCAGGTTTCTCACTGCTGCGGGCAATTTGAGATCAATGGACATGGATTTGGATGGATTTTTTGAAAAATTTGTAACTGTAAATGAGACCTGGGTTCATTACTTTAATTCAAAGTCAAAACGGCAGAGTATGAAATGGTGCCATTGTGGCTTTCCGCCTCCATGAAAGTTTTAACTGTGTTTCTATGGCTGCTATCCACAATGCTGGATTTTAAATTTTAGAAGAACTCCCATATTCGCCAGTTTTTGCCTTCAGTAGCTTTCACCTGTTTCCCAAATTAAAGGAACATCTACGCGGAACTCATTTTTCGGACAGTGAGTGGTTTGCAGTGCAGGACAAAGAGGTTTTTTCTAAAAGCATTCAAGCTATGGTATATTGATGCATAAGTTAATAATCTACATACATAACTTAAATTTTTTTTATTATATGTGGCGTAATTGTTATTGCATGTAATTTTTTAGATTATGAGTATATTTCATCATTCAATACCAATGCACTTAAATTTTCAAATGATGTAGGATAACCTGAAGATACCTTGTACACTTTAAACGAGTAAGATAAAGCTTACAGAATACAAGTAAAATAGTTTTATGGCTTATGTATTTGTTAGTTATTATTAATACGCGTTGTTGCCAAGAAAGTTATTTTTGGAATATAAATACAATTTAAATTTTCTATTTTCTACAGTTTGCTTGACTATGAGAGCATTGTTAACGTTACTTGTAACAAACACACTGTACTTCGCATTTCCTATATAGATTTTATGTTCTTTTTCCAAATAATAATTTTTATACTTAGATAATATATTAGAATACACACTTATTCAGTTAAACTAGTTAATTTTAATGACTTAATAATATGCGAATACTGAATATGTGTTTTCAGAGCTTAGCTAAGGAAATGTGTGTATGGTACTTGTACGGCAAAGTATGATGAACAACACAATGTGGCGCTACAACGTCAGACGTTAAGGGTTTAAAATAGCTTCAGTCAGTTAAAAACAAATTGTTTACAAAACGATGTGATGTAGATGTTTATATTATTCTATAAACCCTGTTAATTGAAATCCATTGCAATATGGTACCTGATGCAATATTAAAATATAAGTAAATACAATATGCATATGGAAATATGTATTGAACAAGTAAAAACTAATAAAGTATCACAATTATTAGTAATATTGTATTTACTTATCAGTTCGTTAACAGCACCAATAATAAATTATTCAGTGCATTATGCAATGCATAGAGATGTTGGGAAAATCACGACCTAGATCTCGCTCAATCACAATACACATATGTATACAGAATATTCTGCAATTTGTGTTGTGTATTTTCTTTTAGAATTTTTTGGTTCCATTTTCTAGAAATATGTTCTAGTATTATTTTATTATTATTTAGTTGTTTATTATATAAGTGATTCTTAATTAGCTCTTCTTAATCGAACCCAAAGCCCGAATCGACCCCTAATAATATCATACAAGCCCCTGGGAGTCGATATCGACCACTTTGGAGACCTGTGATCTAGAACAACAAGCTATCTAATTCAAATTCAAAAGTAATCTTAGTTAAGAATTGTGAAACCCATTATTATTTGAAAGATGATGTATTAGTGTCATTTATGTGGTACTAGGACACATACCAATCCATTGAATATTTAAAATTTCTTAGGTTAACCAGAAGATTCCTTGTGTTTGTTGGGAAATATTCTAAACAAGCAACATACGATGATGCCTTACGGAATACAAATAATAGTCATTTATGTATAAGACGATAAAATTGTACTTTATCTTTGAGAGTGTTTTTTAGCGTCGAGACGTCAGTCGAGACGCTAATTACGCTCGAGATGATAATGCGATTTTATCGTTGTGTGCAATACAACATTTTTTTCTATAGCAAGACTTCAAAGAAAATTGTAATTTTTGGCACAAAAATCGCAACTGTGTTGCTCCGTTACTACGGATATGAATTACTCTGTCAACAAATGTCAAACAAATTTTACATTCTGGTTTTTGTGGAGTGTTCAGTATTTTTGCGTTTTGTGTACGAAGTGAATACGAAATGTACGGAAAAGAATTAACACAAGAAGAAGAAAACCTGCCATCAGATGTTGTTAATCCTTCGAATTAATGTGTTTGAATTTGTAAATTTAATTGAATAAAAAAAGTTAAAACATTTTATCTACCCTTGCTGTTAAAGTGTTACTTTATCTACCCTTGCGGTTAAAGTGATACTTTATCTACTCAAAAGAGTTGCTATAACAACATTTTAACATTAGCTATAGAAAAAAATAATTTTAGGGTTTGTTTATTTGTTAGTTACTAATACGCCGTTATTGTTGTTGTTGTTACTAAGGAAGCTATTTTTAGAATATAAATACAATTTAAATTTTCTATTTAATGAAGTTTAAATTCGGAAAAACTTGTAATTTTTATAACAAGCTGCTCACTTTCAAAGTGCACTTAATTTCGATTAATATAGATTGTGCATTTTAAAAATACGTCGATCCTAGTTGGAGAAAACTACTAGACTATTATTCCTATCTTTCTAATTCACAGAGCTACTGGCAGGAATTTATTTTGTATTAATTAACTTAGTTATCTTAAGTATATACAAAAACTTTTGAAGGAAGTACTTGAAACTGTATATTATCCATAGTCAATGAGGTAGATAACTTATCTATAGTTCCTAGAATTGCGTTATCTCAAAATTTCTTCAGTGCATGCAGAGCAGGGAAGTTATTAATTTCTAGCAAATTAGAATCCGAAATAAATTTAATAATAATTGATACATAGGATTTCCAATGACAAGTTACCGCACTAAAAAATAATGTTTGAAAATTAAATTGAGTCACGTTTTTCAACCTCAAAAACTTGAATGCATAATTATTAATTTTATTTTTTCAACGCTTGTAGTGATTCGTAGATAAACATGTAAGTCTGTATGTACCAAACTGAAACGAATTGAAAACGAATGCAGAAAAAGCTTGGAAACCTACATTTAAACAATTCTCTTTAGAGGGAATATAAATTATTAACTTGACCGAAAATTATACGTTCAAAATCGCCGCAAGATAATTAAAATTTCATAATTGTCGTTTGCCACCGACAGCTATGATTAATGGTACAACAGTTGCGGCGTGTAGCCGAAGAGAAAATCGTATAAAAATTTTTGCGACAAAGGATAGAACAATTCCACAACAAGAATTGTTCTATCCTTACAACACTTGATATTTTTAGTACTTATATCATACGATAACCTGCACTTAAAACTCTTAAACTTGTACAGATATTAAGGAAAATGAATTATATCTTTCTTCCTAATAAGAAGAGAGTGCCCTTCAAGTAATTATACCATAAATTATACAGCACTTCGAACAATTAAATTCTGAAAATTTAATTTCATTACATCCATTATTACATCTTCTTTACAATTGCTTCAAATCACAACTACATTCTTGTAAAATAAATCAAAAAGGATAAGTTCCTGCGAGATATCTATCTACGTATCTAAACATTTCCCTCTCAATTCAGTTAAATTAATATACGCCCAGGATGGGTCCGATAAGATTATGCTAAATAAAAGGAGGACGTTCGTTTCCTTGGGCTTTTTGCTTTGTGGAGCTTTATGGCCGTAACAAACAAACGGGCAAGCTTAATCTAGCGTTTATCAAATGACCGATCGAAGGCGGAGTGGTTTACATTGTTAGAAAACACTTGTCCTGTCGATTCCGTTCTGCGGAGGGAAAATATGCGAAGTTAGGAATCTATAATTTTCTTCACTGAAATGGAATAAAAATAAAGTTGAACTTTGTCACGCAAATGGGATTTTAATTAGCTTTCGGGTGAGGTAAAATGACAAAGGCCATTATGCTTCACGCTTAACATTAAATTGCTCTATATAAATAATATATTAATATGCATTATTTATTGAAAAAAATATGTAACCCCTCACATCAAACGACTTTAGTATCTACATATATCTGCATTTCCATTTTCAAAAGTGTACACACAAAGTTGTCCCAACAATATTAATTGCGTTATAATAACATACCTCAATTGAAAATGTGGTTTTAGTGCTTGTACTACAATTTAGGGGCAGAATTAATTGAACTCTACAGTCATGTATATAGTTGGTTGTGGTCGATTGATTTAATGAAAATACTCAGCTGTAAGTATATAGGTTGTAGCAAACGATTGAATAGACCAAAATACGAGCCAATTACACAAACGAACTGATGTTACATAATAAATGGGTATTGGATTTTGGAAGACCATTAATTCCATTCTACTGAAAATTATCTACGATCATGTATTATTATTGTCGGGTAGTTTGAAAAATGATGTCAATTAATAGTTTCGAAAGATAGAAACTACAGAAAGAAGAAAGAGAAACTTACATTACTTCTAGGTAATTTCATGTTAAATGGTTGGCAGTGGAATCAGATGTTGCAATTGAGAATCCCATTGCGATTCTTGAATCGAATATTTATGTTCACCCCTAAGAATTAGAAACATAGCCTAGGTCCTAGACTTTGTCATATTTCCAATAGTTATACAAGTTTGTAACATTTCCGATATAACTTCTGATTTCTACGCTCTAAATGTATTTAACAACTTATGCATATAGCAGACAAGCTTTATTAAGAAATAATAAGCTATTTTGCTGCCCTTCCTGCAGTCACAAAATCCAGTGTTTTTCAAAAATATTTAATTGAAATTCACAAATTTTGAAAGGTAATCAATTCACAGTTACATACATGAGAAAAAATTAAAGAAAATGGAAACCTAATTTAAAGTACAAAATATGTTTTGCGTATAAAAAACATTTTTGAAAATCTATATTTCTTGTAGGTAACAGTCTTTAAGTTCGGATTCGACGTTAAACGGTAGGTCCTTCGTGTTACTACCTTAGCGCTGAGGAGAAACACGTGGCAGAGAAGAAGCCGATGCCCAGCAGTGGGACGAAAAGGCTGTCAATGATGATGAATAGTCTTTAAACCGTTTTTCAAGGAAAATGTAAATAAAGTTCCTGTAATGTTCAACAATATATTGTTAAACATTGTGCAAGTATGTACAGGGAAGGCAATTGCTACAATCTTTCGTGGAAAATTCATGAATAATTGAATGATAGTAATTGATTAGTGTTATTTATGCTGAACCTAGAATAAATACCAATACACTCAAATTAAACAATTTCGGTTGTTTTAGAATTCTTAAAGGTGCCTTGTGTGTATTTGACAATATTTTAAACAAGTACGGTAAGATGCACATAGCTTACGGAGTACAAGTAAACTAATTTTATGGTTTGTTTATTTGTTAGTTACAAAGAAAGGTATTTATATTATACATATAAATACAATTTAAATTCTTTGCCAAACAATCGCTAGGCGTATTGATGATACAGAGAAATCAATTGAACTTTTTTGAATTGATTTCGCTGGCATTGGTATCTTAGTGTGTTACTTTTAAGTTTCATTTCATAGCTTGGACTGCAAGCACTGATGATACGCACACTACTCAACTTGTCATATTTTTCAAGGCACTGATAACGAATGTAATATTTTAAGAATTGGTCTCTCTATTTTACTGAAGCACACGATTAGGTCTGTAGATTTGTATGAAAAAAAAGCAACACTAGCACGATTTTCTTAAACTATCTATAAAACGTCTGGTATAATCACTGACGGTGCTTCAGCTATGGTTGGAAAGAAGAAAGGACTAACAAAACTAATAGAAGACGATATGAAATTTGAAAAATAATGTGTTCAAATGTCTTGTTTAGACTTTTAGAAGTTGTACCTCCCTAAAGAAAAATATTGAAAGTTGTAGATACCTACCCAAAGAAAAATATCCGGCATTTCCCAAACATGCCTTCTTCATGGGAAGAACGTATATTTGCGACCCTATGGCAGTCTTTAGCAAACTTGATACCGTAAAATTTTAATTCTAACGGATTAGTTGCTTATTATCGGCTTAACAAATAGAAGTTTCACACGAACAAAACAAAAAACGAAAACGGTAATAACTTCGAAAACTGATCACGGATGTTTCTCCCTTACTTCAATTACTTACCATGTGTGCCGATACTTTGTAGAACTAAAAAGCGATTCACGATTATAAGAATCGAAATCCAATTCTTAAGGAATATAATATTTTCAGAATTGAGAATCGCTTCCGAAACGTTTCCGATTCTTGATTACAAAAATGGCATTTATTTAAATAAATTTGTATTATGTTGTTCACGCTAGATGACTTTGGAAATTTCACATCAACTAGAAAATCAGTAATTCAGATGTACCATAGAATGAAAAAAATCACAGGGTTTGAAAATAGTATAAAATAAAATCAGGAGAACCGAAGAAAATTGTAAACATGTTTCGAATGAATGAAACATGGAGGATCCATAAGATAAATAACATACACTGCTCAACAAAATTAGGGGAACACTTCTTTAGCCGTGCATAATTTTTCAAATTAAAGACAGACGCAAGTATCAACTTTAGTATATTGTTCTTTCAACATTACCTAACAAGATACAAACAACAAATATGCTCTAATTAAAAGGTTTTCTTGAGTAACATCAAACTATTGAGAAGACTACCAAAATCGAAATGTGTTTTATCACTTAAAATGTAATGAAAATTCTGTTAACGCTCGAATACCAAGCTTTAGTAGCGCGTGTGCCCTCCATTAGCTTCACTAACAGCTCGGCAACGTCGAGGCATGCTGCGAATAAGACGTCTTAACATGTCTTGTGGCAAATTTCGCCATTCTCCCACAAGGGCCTCAGTCAACCCCTGAAGAGTCTGAGGTGTAGCAAGACGCTTCCTAATGCGCCTGTCGAGTAAATCCCAAACGTGTTCGATGGCATTTAAGTTTGGACTCATGGCTGGCCACTCCATCACTTGGGTTTCTTGTTACTGGAGGAAGTTTGTTGTTAAATTAGCGGTATGAACTCTACAATTAACCTGTTGTAGGATGAAGCCATCGCCGAAATTGTGCGCAAATGGCATAACATGCCAACAAGAATCATCTCAACATAAATGTGTGCGTTAAGACGTTGGGGACGACAACCAAGTCTGTGCGACCGTCTCTGTATACTAATGCCACCCCACACCATGACCGATCCAGCTTCGAATCGGTCCACTTCCTGTGTACACGCGGCAGTGTATCGCTCTCCAGGACGTCTGTACACTTGTATACGACCATCGCAGAGTTAGACAAAACCGCGACTCGTCTGTAAAAATCACAGACCTCCAGTGTCGAAGTTGCCATTCTACATGTTCGCGGGCAAAGTTTAGACGGCTAACTTTGCGATTCCTGCTCAAACGAGGAGCTCGCACAGGCCTGCGAGAAGTCATATTGACTTCTTTGAGTCGTCTTCTAACCGTCTGTTCGGAAATTGTCACACCAGTGACATTTCGGAGTAGATTTTGTAGCTCACGAGCAGTAGCAGTTCATCGGCGAAGACAAGAATTAACAATATACCGTTCGTCCCTAGGGGTAGTTTTTCTTTCACGGCCTTGTTCAATTCTTCTGGAATATCTACCCGTTTCTTGGTACCTATGCCAAGCTCTGTAGATAACAGATGCAGCCGATTGGAGCTGGCTTCCTATATATCGCATAGATCGACCATCTTCAAGCAAAGCAACAGCCCTCGCGACTTCAATTTCACTTAAATAATGCATTTTGGACTCCGAAGCATTGAAAAAGTTAAAACTGACGGTTTTACTGTGTTCAATGACAAATTTGATGAGTTTCAGATGTTTGCCTTGTGTTCAAAAACCACTATGTTTTGAGACTTTCTTTACATTTTGGCGTCTACGATGAAAACGAGCAAACAAATCACCGTAATTCTTTTTGCACTTTGTCAATAAAGGTCTAGCGAATAATATAACAGAAAAAATCCTGCTTCCATTATTTGCTGGAAAACTTATAGACGCTCAAAAAAGTGTTCCCTTAATTTTGTTGAGCAGTGTATCATTGTCTATAAAGTAACTATTATATAAGTGATACACAATAATCACTGGCGTACGCGTAATTCACTAGAAAGTAACTCCTGATACAGGAGACATACATTTATTTAGGCATCAAGGGCGGTAGGTGCAGTTTGCTGATCAAAGATAATAATTTGGGAGACTGGGATGCTGTCGAGATCTCCAATGTTATCCAAGACCAGTACAAAATTTGCTTAGGACCCGAGTTGCTTATTATATATTTTGTACGATCGGAATATAAAAATACAAATGAAAAAATTAAAAAGCATTGTCTAAAAATGACAACTGAATTTTCTAAAGTCACTTTTGATTTAGTTGTTACCTAACGCTGTTACTACGGACTGTAAACAGTAATGTTTCGTGAAGCGTGTGTTTACCTCCATTTCTTACTATCCGCCCGTGGGAGATAAACACAACGTATCGGCTTGGAAACAGATTGAGTACGTGCATGAAATACTTAAACTTGCAGAATCAATATTTTGAAGGTAACCTTTTTTTCTGAATCCTGTATTTTCTCAGATCCATCATCACAAGTCCTGTCAGCATTTATTAACTTTAATATTAATTAGGCTGCAGACAATGTAATGAAAAAGTAGCACTTAATAAATCAAAATACAAGAATTTTCTTGCACATAAATAATAATTCTTGAAGACAGTGTCGACGTAGGTCAATTAATTTTAAAAGCATCGCTAATTAGTTTACGTTGATTATTACCCTAATGCAGTCAGTACACTAAGTTAATTGCGTTAAACTACGGAGCGCGCAACACGGTAACTCGATATGAAGTGTTTGGATGCGGGAAACCGCAAAGTGCACTAAATTTATCTGCAAATAGCATCCAGTTAACAAAAGTATTGTTCTAGGCATTACGACTCACATTTAATTATTCCCCGTCGACATTCCAATTTCGCGCTTTTTGCCTTGTGCCGGAGAGCAATTAATTAAAGCTCGATCTTCTGTCGTATCAGAAATCAAATGTCGGAAGCGAACAGCATATATAATGCGGTTTTACGCAAATTTCTAATAAGTGGAAATCTCATCAACGCAACGTTGACGTTGACATGATTGTTATACGAAGTAGATCAAGATCGGATCTCTTCAATTAACCAACAACTCCACAACGACGATTGTCTTTCGGGTTGAATCAGTATCCGATTACATTGGATTTCGAAACTGTTTTAAGAAACTCTATCCCACTTAGAGGTTTTGTTATACTTTTAAATGCATCGACATTGATTAATAGCTGGGAGCGAAGTAATCCGCGAACTTGAAACCGTAATTCAATATAAACATTAACTTCGCAGTCAACAAATTCTTTCTGGCTTCCCCACTTAAATTATTGGAATTCTCAATTTAATTCTTCTACACGTTTCCTTCTTTGATACGAAAAATGTCTTAGCAATTTTTATTTAACTTTTGTAGCTATAGCTAATAAACGATATGGAATATTTTTGAAGTAGATAAAAGTAGTAAAATGTACATGCTAAACTAAAAAAGTATGACAAATATGTGCCAAATGGATCTTGGAATATTTGGAAACATCGATTACATTTCTAACTTGGCAGATATTAGAACTGAATTATAATTAAAGCAAAAAAGACTCCATAAATGTCAAATTATTATTGTAAGGAAAAAATACTCGCACCCAGTATGATACACTAATAACGAATATCTCGTGAAACGCAAATAGGACCAACAAATACAGTAAACTAATCGTCAGGTGAGATTAATCAGGGGCCCCGCACAAAGGCATCTGATCAGGAGGGGCGCCACTTGAAGGCGATAAATAATAGTAAATTTTTTTACAATGCACTGTTCTTGGAGTAAAACTTTACTATAAAAATAAACAGTAAGGCTATGGAAAATGAACAGTAGATTCGACGAAGAGTTTTTGAAGCTAAAATTCGTAGAACGTCTTACCAATTTATCAATAATGTCAATAGGAAATAATATTATGGATGCTGTAGATGTCTTTAGGGTGCTTTGTCTCTGTAGATGTAAAAGATCTAATTAAGAATTTTGTGGTGACTGAAGCTAAGAGGATAAATATGTCATAAATGAATCTTTTACAGGGTGCGGCTGCTGAGACGAATCAGGTTGATATGTCGCTTATTTCAAATATTAGTGAAGTTATTTTTGGACAGATTGTAATAATAGGCAATGGCCCTTATGTAGAGGCACTATCAAAAATATTTTTTGACTATTCCAACCAGATTAAGCACTGTTTATAAAAAATATTTGATCAAAAATTCAATTTTTTGGTGTTGGTCATTCCTTGAAATGTTTGAATTTTTTACACATCGTTCAAGAGTTCTATTAAAATATTTAAATAAATGTTGTATATTTCCTCTGTGAGTTTAAATTAGAGAGGTATTATTGCAAAATACAATAATGGTGCTATAACTAATTTTGAATTTGTTAAAATATTATTTTATAAATTTAAGTCAAAACATGAAATATTTGTATTAATATTCAATAAACAATTTTAAAACACATAGGTTGTATTTATTGTGTTGTAGCAATAAGCTACAGACAATAAAGATATTAGCTCATTAAGCTTAAGAACAGTCCCGTGGCTAAACTAACCTACGACTCTGGTCTCTTGACTTTAAGAGCGACAGCAGTCTGTAGTCTGTAATACTATAAGCTGATGATGATCTTGGTTCAATCCATTCATTGAGCTTTTTTAGTCATTGAATACATCGGTAATAACTTTCGCTTATTTGACTTTGCAATCTTTCAATTGAAGATCACCGTCTGATATTTTATCAAAGGTGACCGCATGTACATTTTTTAACACCATATAATTGAAGTATATGTTTTCTTTTTAGAAATGGATCTCAATTTCCACATTGATCCTACACATTTGTATGGATATTGTTATGAACTTCTTGTAGTATTTTCTTTTTAAAAGATATTATTGAGTCGTAACGTAGGTGATAATATAGGTATATAGGTATTTAACAATTTACCCGAAGGTAGTCGAGGGTGTGTTCCAGGAAACGTACTACCTTTTTGTCTATTTACGAAAACAAAGAAGTTATATAAAATGGTAGAATAAAAATAGTATGGTATATATTTTAAAGCAATCGTATTGGATTTTATCGTGATATGTGTACAATCCTATATAACTACTACATAAATGATAATAATATTAAATTGATTTGATTGTTTCAATATAACAATAATTGTAAATCAAAGAATAAAAAGTTAATGTATTTAGATAATTGAATTAGCTATTTCTGTACTGCATTTACTTGAACGTTTGGTGCATCAAATGTATCTAAAAGTTGATGTAAATGCAAATGGGTAACCAATCTAAACATTTAAATGTTTATGTTAGCACAGGAAACCTGCCAATAATTTGAAAATATTAAAAGGTTTGTATACTTAATTAACAAATTAAACATTAACTTGTGATGTAGGTGGAAAAGGAAATGGCTGTCAGGAAATACGCTTAAATTCCTAGTATTGGATCATAATAATCTAAACTCATCCTAAACATGCGGATCAAAACCACGTCGGTGGGAAATAATAGTACAGATTACTTACGTGGGATTCAAAACTGCAAAGCCGCCACAATGCGTAATGAAATCCACCCACATCGACGGAACAGAGCCTGTTTTGCGCCAATTTCCGCTGAAACAAAAGATAACATTTAAAACAAAAGATATTTTTACCCTTAATTCCAAATGCAGCGTTAATAAAGGACCTTACTTGAGGGTAATCACATTTAAACGCTTTTTTGATGGTAAATAAGGTCGAATTTATGTGCATTATTTTGCATACATTGCTCGGAGATATTCGAACGCGGATTTTTTTCGTTATTTTAGTCCCTGTAGGACAGGGATTTCCAATAACAATTAATCACAAAAACCAAACAGTGTTTGCTTTATTACAACACACTTTGTTTTAAATAGAATCTCACAATGTTGAAACGCCACCCAATGTTTACAACGAGTTGCCTATAAAAATAGTGTATTTAGTAGTTAAAATGTACGCCATTATTATTGTATGCTATCCAATTAGATAATAAATAACATACACAATGCAGAAAATTTTAATATTAGCAGATTGTGCATTCAACAATGTAATTTTATTTAAACTGTACACTAGCTCTAACTATATCGTTTGTTTCAACTTATTTAAACTGATAGTAGACTACCAGGGCCGGTTCCAGTATTTTGACCGCCCTCTGCAAAACATTTTTGCCGCAAATTTTCGCCATGTATGTATATTTATCTAAATAAAATATTTAAAAAACTAGGGAACACATACTTTATTGAATAAATGAAAGCGAAAGAATTTATAGAATTATAAATATAATTCTAGCCTACATTTCAATAAAAAATTGTTAAAGAATTATTATAAATATATTTTTTATAGTTGATTGTGATAGTGTTTCGGCACTTTACCATTTATCATATTTTACTAAATTTAGGTAGTCTAAACTTTTATTCCATCATAAGAACGGCGTTCTTGTTGTCCAGAAATCTTCCAGTTCTCAATTGATGCTGTAACTTATTAAATAAATAAAAAACTAAGAGCTGGGTCAGGTTTATAGGTGATTATTTGACACCTCAGAGAAGTCACATTCACGAATGAAGGCAGTTGGACTTGTGAGAAGAGGTGTTGTCACGTAGTAGTAACTATTTGTTAACTTTCCACAACATTTCTATGTACTTGTTCACCCAGATTCTATATCTTGCCGACCATTTTGCAGACAAGTTTGACAGATGAAGATGTTGATGATACGTTCAACTCTACCAAAAGAAACAGCTATTTGCAGTACTTTAAATCGGCGATATACAATACCCATTTTTCTGAACACGAACGGTGATTTATTCTCGGGCCACTTCTATTGATCTTTAGGATCTGTGATTTTCTTTCATATTTTTTCTTTCTTTCTCGTAACACCCATAATTTGGCCTAGGAGATTATGTTCGTGGCATATGTAAATATATATATATATATATATATATACAGGGTGTCCTAAATTGCCTAAAAAACTTCAGGTAAACTTTCCTTTAAGAATTCTTAAGACAAAACTGTAAGAAAAAATTTGCTCCGCAGCTTAGTTTTCTTGTACGATGGTGTGAAAGTTCATACCTTTAGTGCAGAATTTTAGCCAAATGGTTATAAGAAATTAAGTAAAACATACGAGGTCGGACAAATATGAAACGGGATTGGCACTACTGCGGACGCTATAAGGAACTGACTGTTTCCAAATCATATCCAAATTGTAGATGGAACTTTCGTCTACACATAGCTAAAACGGCATCCTGTCAGAACTTGCGTGGTAGGCTGTGCATGCGAACGAACAAGTTAGTGCAGCTGTCACATGGGACACATGGAGCAGAGAGCGAACATTAAGTTTTGTTTCAAATTGGGGAAAACGGCCACGGAGACATTCGAGATGTTGAAAACTGTGTACGGCGATAAGTGGTTTGCCAGATTTTGTGAACGTCGGCAGGACCTTTACGATGATCAAAAGTCGGGTCGTCCGATCACAACGAGAAACGTCGTAATAATCGAAAAAGTCCGACAACTTGTGGCAGCTGATCGACGACTGACACTGAGAATGATGGAGCAAGAGCTGAGTATTAGCCGTGAAACCATTAGAACCGTTTTGGAGAAGGATTTGAAGAAAAGGAAGTTCTGTGCCAAATTTGTCCTGCACAATTTGATCGCTGACCAAAAAGCGCATCGAGTGGACGCCTCCCGCGACTTCGTTGCAACAGCCAACAGTAATCCAAATTTTCTGGATTCAATTGTTACCGGTGACGAGTCGTGGTGCTTCCAGTACTATCCAGAAAGCAAGAGACAAAGCATGGAATTGCGATCGATGACGTCTCCCAGGCCAAAGAAATTCCGACTCCAAAAATCGAATGTGTAGACCATGCTGATCATTTTCTTCGACAGTCAAGGCATCATTCAGAAATAATGTGTGCCACCGGGTGTCACCGTCACTAGCCTGTACTAAAAGGGTGTCATGACGCTTTTACTAAAACGCATTCGACGTGTGCGACCGCATTTGGCAGCCTCCGGCAAGTGGCACCTTTTAGACGACAATGCCCCTTTCTTCATTTTCATTCTGCCTTGATTGTGAAGACGTTTTTGGCGACAAGAAATGTCCCAGTCTTAGAACATCCTCCCTATTCGCCGGATCTGTCTCCAGTGGACTTCATGCTGTTTCCTCAGCTGAAATTGACCCTCAAGGGAAGGCGCTTTGACGGCGTGGAAGACATTCAACGGAATGTTACCGCCGAACTAAACGCACGTCCTCGCGACAAGTTTAAGCAGGCTTTCCGCAACTTGTATCGTCGATGTCAAGGGTGTGTATAAGTCGGGGGAGATTACTTCGAAGGACGTTAGAGGTATTTTCACCTATGGCTACGTGACATGATTTGTATTTGATCAATCCCGTTATATATTTGTTTATATTAATTTAACACCGCTAATTAACATTGAATTAGCAATTTAGTTCTTCGTTTGGAAGTACTGTTAAAAATCACACTTTTGGTAAAAGTGCGATTTGACAACAATGCAGGTGACTGGGTACTGTGATAAAAATTTCTAAAATCTGTTGTTTGCGTTGTGACACGTGTGTCAAGTAAATCAATTTTGAATTGTCATTGAATTCTGTATTAAATTCGCCTTTAATTCGTGTTATTGAGTTCACTTGTGTCTTGACACAACGAGTACGTGGATATGATTTCGATTCTTGCGGAATGTGAGAGAAACTGCAAGGAGGCTGCTAGGATTTATGCTCAGCGTTTTCCTAATAGAAAACATCCAAGCCACGTAGTAGTTTGAGGTGTAGATCACAGTGTTGTCAAGTTTCAGATTCTTTAACTGGCTCGTATGAGGAAACCAAGCTCGATAGGAAGTTCCTGTTTGCAATTTTGAGGTCTATATCGGTTGTAGCAGAAGTTTACCTGGCTTTTAAGGCAATTTAGGGACACCTTGTATATATATATATATATACATATAGGTATACATATATATGTTTTGGAGTTCTTATTTAATTTCCTTTGCAGCATTCACTTTTAGACATTTAGTGATTGCCTCTTACGGAAAACGGTCAACTTCCATTTTTTTGCACAATGTGTGTTTAAAGTCAAAATATAACTGTTTTGTTAGTTTAACTATTGTAACAGATACAGTTAACAATTGAATATTTAAAGTAATCTGGTTGCTATATCTTATATGTATATCATGTTTGAATCATTATTCATTTAATCGAGTCTGGTAAGACCGAACAAGTAAAGATATATATATATGTTATATATATATATATATATATATATACAGATCGTCTCTGTTTTTTTGGAAACATAGGAAATACATGAGTGCAACAAGGAGGTGGGATAAAAGATAGAGAAATGATATATAGGGTTTGGGGAAGGGAAAATAAGTATCCATGGACACCAACAAATAGTACATTTATTATGTCAAATATGTTAAATTGATTTGCATAATAACCATAGATACTTAAATTCCCCACCTTTCATCTCCTACGGTCTGTCCTTGTTGCACTCATTGCTATGTTTCAAAAAAAATCGAGACAATCTGTATACACACATATAATTATAAAAGAATATTGGTTTGTATGTAACCATAAAAACGCCCAATTTTAGAATACTATCTGCCAATATAAGAAAGCTAGTGTTTTATACATAAAACAAGTAGCACCATAAAATATTGTTTTTACTACAAACGTCTATTCCGCCACTTTTCCAAATGTTCAATTGCTTTTGATACTCCTCAACATATTCTTAGAGACTTAAAAAGGAAGCTGCTTTCCTTTAAACATTCTTTACAGTTTGGCAGAACTATAACTCTTGAATTTTATAATGTTTTATATACCTACATATGGCAATCGTGCAGCACCAAATTCCTCTGTCAAACTGTTTGTAGAATTTTTTTTAGTTAGCGCCTTTTCTTATATTTCATATGGTCTTACAGTATGCCTCAAGCATTAATGTATGACCTTTCTTTAATTACGTTATCAGCAATAGTATTGCGTCACAACTAATAGTAATTCTCAATGACCAGCCATAGATTGCATTCTAACTTATTTTTGTCTTCAAAATTCCATGTATTAAAGTGTCAGTACTGGTAACAATTCCCGACGAAGATATAGGGATCTGCTCTAAAGCAAAACAATTTTTTCCAGTGAAATTTTCGTTACACAGCTTTTCCTTTGATATAAGAATTTAGGAAATTCATTGAGCAGAGCCCAGAACACATGGCGTTCAGGTTTTTCTGATGCGATGTACTTACAACGTAACCTTTTAAAAACCAATTAATTTCCTCAGAACTGCCAAATGTCACAAGTTCTTGACCGCAAGAAACTGTTTTGTTTTATGGCTGGGCAAATTGTATGAGAAACTTCCCCCGTAAGGTCACCGCAAAAGGCTAATGAAACAAAATCGTTGCTGTCACTTGGGTGAATTAGGGAATTTATGAAGCAAGTTACTGGCAAAAGTTTTCATAAACTACGCATACATGAAATAGTGTTTTAGGGTTGTGCAGCTTGTTACTTGGAGCTTGAATAATTGCATTTGTAAGCGAAAGAGAAGCAACTTAAAAATATCAAAACTAGTGTAAAGTAGCTTGGGCAAAAATTTACAAAAATTGGTCTCGAGAACAGTGAAACTCACTTATGTGAAGTTATGAATTCCGATTTGAGTTACTGTAGGGAGTAGTTGTAGTAGTTTCATAAAAACTCATACTAACACATATTGAGATAACCGAAAAAAGTTTAATATGATGTATAGACTATTCTTCGGGAGATGCAGTTAGAAAATTCCCTTTGTATTGTAAGTCTAAGAAGAATACGTTGATATACTGCAAACGAACTATATCAGTTACAGTTAAGTCCTACTACTAGTTGGACAATTGAATATTTCCCAACAGAACGGTGCTGCGTATTACACGGTGACCGCCCACTTTTTCGCCACCGTTTGCTCGCCTACCGCTTGCTCGCAGGTCTCTTTGTTCGACAGTTATTTGCTCGCCGGACAAATGCTCAACAAGAATGTTCTCTTGAAGTAAAATATTATCTAAAGGCATTTAGAATATGCTGTTCGTAATTCTCAAAACCTTACATTCCTATGGGGAATGTTGATAGTCAAAGTAGGACGGCCTGTTCTTGTAGTTGAATTCGTATATGATTATATTTGTTTTATTTTGTTCCTAATAAAATTAACTGGAAGTGTACCTGATTTTGATGTTGAGTACATATGTATTTTTAAATTATTATTAATTAATAACATTTCAAACATCGATACTATTGCACTATTGATACAGAAACGGCATTTTGAGTTTCCAAAAATTTTAATAAACAGTTATCCACTCAGATCAATTCGTTGTAAAGAATAATAAATGTATCTGATATTACGCTTAATAGGTTATGTAAAAAAATGGTTTATTGGTTGAAAGCTTATAAGGAATAAACAGCGATTATTCGCGCACTACAAATTATAATTTAAAATTAAGTATCTGAAACTTCCAAAAACATCGTATTGTTCTTAATTGTTAAGTTAGAGCGCATAGAAAAAAATGATTTGATTGGTCTTAGCGTTTCAGTATTAAAATTGCGAATTACTACGGGGAACATAATAGCGTCTGCCTCCAGCTCCATAATTTTATCAAAAGCTTAGTGAATTTAATGCATTTTTAGTAAATCTTTAGATTATAAAATAGAATCAATCGTTTTCACGATATTCACGACCACACGCCACATACACGACTATACAATTTTGAAAAACAATATTTTGAATATTTGTTGTATAAATGAATATTTCTATGATATATCAAAAACCATTAATCTGGTATTTGAAAGTCAAATTAGAGGTTTTAGTTATGAAGCAAAAGGTGTATTAAATTATTTTACAAACAAGGATGCCTAACAAAATATAAATTAATATTTCTGAGTTTGTGCGGTGCACATAGTACTGCGAGTAAGTTGACTGTCGAGCAAACGGATGGGGAGTAAATGTCTTGGCGAGCATCTTTCCCAGTGAGCAATTGGTGGCGAGCAAACGGCGGCGAGGAAGTGGTGGCGAGAAAATGACCTGGAACTGTATGGAAAATGACCTTGAACAATACAGTGCCGAACTGCTTCGAAAATGACAATTTTTTGATTAACCATTTCATAGTATCAATTTTCCGCAACTGTAAAAAAATGCAACAGAATTTGTGCTTCCATCCTGAACTATTTAGAAATACAGGTAATATCTGTGAAATTAATAATTGCCAAACTAATAAACCCTTTTAACCAATAATGAGAACGTTGGAAATTTGAAAATAATTAAAAATTTACATTATAGCTGAGTACAGTACAGCATGTTTTTCTATTTGCTTCAAAATATTAATTGTTTAATTTCTGGTTTCAATGTCTTTTGATTTTTACTGTAACTTAAACTTTGATATTTTTTCGAGTATGTTATACCATATAGACACATTTCGCTAGTTCAGCGACATGCACTTACTTATAACTACGGATATTATGGCGGCCCTACAGTTCTCACGATAACAAGGTCGGTGAGAGTTAATTACAACATCGTATTCCTGTGCATGTTCGTTGCCTACTCTTGATTCGTAAGAAGAAAAACCATTTAATAAAATACAGAGAATAGGTCCTCGTATTTGCTTTTCAGGTATCTCTCCAATTTATCAATATCCGGTAGTTATCAAGCAATTTAATGCAAATTGTTATATTTAGTAGCGGAATTTTCAAATTGAAACAATATTATTGTTAACCAGTTCTGTATAATTAACTCGCACTGGTAATTTGTTTCGTATTTAATTCCAATTGACAACCATGTTTAACTGTACAAGTTCAATTTGATTAAACGCGCGGTATCTGACGTTAAAATTTTAACCAATAATTAGCGAGGCAATTCAATCAAAATCAATTTCGTTTCAGGGTTCAAATAATTCTACTTCAAAAACAATGCAAATTGTGGCTGAATTTGTGATGCATTGTAAATGTAATCGCGAATTTTTACTCTATTGAATTGTAATTATTGAAACATTGCTATTTATTTTCACAATGCGCTTTTTCAGTGAAATAAAACAATAACAAGAAAAATATCACGTTCTAAGCAATTTCAAGCATTGTATGTGGCAATTTTCTTATTGAACTGGAATTTATTTTGGGGCAAAATATATTTTTGTTTGATTATTGTTGTTTGTTTTTCTACTATTTGATTTAATACTTGCATGATAGCAATATCAATTTGTACGGCAGCAAACATGTTTTGCTAATCAGAAATCTGGTAACTCTCACAATGGATGCTATTTAATTAAAATTAAAAAGGGTGTGCTCAATTGGCATAGCGTTCGCTGTCTTCGCAAAACGTTGATTCTGGCTTGGGTTCAAAATCCCAGCATTACCAGGTAGCGTATAAAAATGTTGTGCTGCAACCCACCACACACAATTTCCCAATCCGGTTAGCAACCGTAGAATTTAAATGCTAAAAACCGCCTCTGGATTTTCTGTTGTTCGTATTCGACGTTAAACTGTAGGTCCCTCGTGTTTCTACCTTAGTACTAAGGAGAAACACGTGGCAGAGAAGAAGCCGATGCCCACAATGGGACGAAAAAGGCTATTGATGAACTAAAAAGTTGCATTATTTGATAATTCAATTATTCTATTTCTAACTGACCTACAAAATACGTCTAAGAATTTTCTAAAATAAATATTCCTTGTACTTTTCATCAAACTAATAAACAAACTCCACAGGTAAGGTTGGGTTAAACAACTAAGCGATTCAACGCATTCAACACATTTTCGCTATTATGGATTCATAACTTTGTATCATTTGATGCCAAAGTAAGCTAAGCGCTTCTTAAAAATGTAAATGTCAGGATGATGTGCAATAAACTATTTTAATACGGTAATCTACGTCTCAAAATATGATTTCCAAATAGCAAAAGTAAAAGGTAATGGGAGACATTCAATATTCTCTTCGTTGAAGAAGATTGTAGTTAAAATTAAATTTACCATAGAAAATATTAACTGTAGAGGAGTATAAATATTGTTAGATATCTATGTAATATCTACGTCTTTTTAAGAAATAAAATAGGACGGTTACCACATTTCTTTCCTTTCTTACGGCATTCTTACTTTTTACAGTTTTAATAATTATCTTTCGATAAGTATGGCGTTGATTCTTAATAATTCAATTGAATCGAAATGGCCAAATGATTTCTAATTCTATGCAGGTTATGACCAAATGTGGTAATAACTGGCTCGTTTTGGAAGACTTTACCAACAATATTATTAAAATGACGATAACTTTCTGCCATTGATAATTATTAGAGCTAGGATAGTTAGGAAAATTGCCTTTTTTAATAAATGGAAGGATTAAAGGCAGACCCAATTTTAAATCCGTTTTAGAATGCGTGCACTTCAAAAATGCAAATTTTATTTTGCCTTTTTTGCGTCTTTTTTAGGATTCTGCCTTTTTTGAGGAATTTTCTATTTTTCTTGCCGTTTTGTGCCTTTTATGGTATATTAAACTAAAATTTTAAGAAATGTAGTTCTTAAATTCTCAATTTAAAAAAAAATTGTACTAGCAATTTTCCAAGAAAAATGCACATTTTAAATTTCTGAAAAAAAAAGTAGAAAGTATTATTCCCAAGCACTTAAAGGTAGACATTTTAAACCTGTCACCTGTCAAGCGTTTGTTTACGTTCTAGCTCAATGCTCAACAAACGAAGTTTATTATGTTTTACCCTTTATTATTACCGGCTGAAAATTTCTTATTTTCTTGATTAATTTTTATGAGGGGACCAGTATTGTCTGGAGAAAGTTTTCTACTGAATCAGCCTCACAATTTTCGAACGTGTTAACATTGTGATTTATGAAGTGCATCGACTGTATTTCAAGTGATTTTGAATTTTAAAAATGCCAGCAGTTGTTTTTATTTTAACTTAAATAGATATTTTGCTGTTGCTTTTTCCCTGTCAGTTAAACGCCGTTTTTTTAATTTCCTCGAGTATTCTTCAGATTTTGTAATATTTTACTTTTTCTGTCTTTTTTCGTAAATTTGCCTTTTTTTTTCGTTTTTGCCTTTTTTACTTTATTTTTGCCTTTTTAGTGCTTTTTTAAATCTTTTTTTTTGTTTTTTTGCCTGCCTTTTTCGAGACTTTATTTTACCTAACTATCCTAGCTCTAATAATTATGAAATATTATAATATATAAGACTTTAGTGCAAAGTAGTTTCTTTTCGTGAAAACCAAATTTCAATAAAATTGTGTAATAATTAATGCTATACTCCTCCAAAAATATATATAATACATAGATAGTCGGTCCGAACTGAGACATTGTGGTACGTGGGAGTACATTTTTGGATACAGGAATAATTGGAAAGATCTTCTTCAAAAAATGGTCAGAAGTAGAATAGCTAAGATAGTTTGGAATATCCAACGGCGGAAGAGTCTTAGGAAGGAAGTGGAAGGATCAGAAAAAATATAAATATGATACCGTAACCAACCAAAGGTCCAAAACATGCAGAGAAGAAGAAGAAGAGGATGTTTGATGGAAACTTTTTAGGAATGAGAAAGGAAAGATCTTGTGGGAATAATATTTCTAGATACCTTTCGACGTGAATAATTAAGTGTTACTTTGTATTTGTAGTGAATTCGCACCATCTATTATAACAGGCAGTTACTTCGCCATTTTGTGTTAGATATTTAGCCGGCTTTGATAACAGCGTCAACATCCACAACTAAGGACCTGAATTGGAAGTGCATGTGACGATTTGTTTAAGTAGTAATGAAAGCTTATTCGGAATTACAGAATCTGTTTGTTTTAAAAATATTAAGCGGTTAAATTATAGGAATACCACGAAAACATATAAGAGTTTCATGGAAGTCTCGAGTATTAATCTATTTGGAGCGTATAAAACTTAATCGGCTTTTTATAAGCTCAATCGTAATTTTAGTAGTTTTCTTCGCTCTCCAGCTTTAAATAAGTATGCAATAAGTGGCTGTCGTTTCATGGTTTTATTTTGGTGTAATAAAAATAACCCCTAAACCAAACTACGTTCCTTAAGCCCATTATGGGTCTCTTGAGGTAACTTAACAGAAGTTTGTGCTATTTGGGTCGCGCTCCAGATTAGGTCAGATCAACTGAAATAATTTATAATAGCAGTTCGCTGCAAAACACCGGGTTTCATAGAATCAACGAAATTTATTGGATTTTAAAGTACCACGGTTTGCAATGAAACATTACCTCCTCATGTATCTGTACATTTATTTAAATTTACAGCTATAGTTCTGGAAATGCAAATGCATAAAATGCGAAGCAATGCTTGTTTTGATAAATGGCACCACAACTGCTGGGATTTGGGATTATACAATTAACATAAATGTTAAATAGTTTATGCACGCGGATTATTTTAATAAAAGGGCATGCGTATCATTAAATAGCAAAATTTTGATGTATTTTATTTATAAAATTTATCTACATTGAATTGTTTCATTTAGTTAAATTTTATGTAGTTTGTTAATATGCAAGGAAATATATATATAAAGGTTTCTACTTATTCCAGTTAATAACTGCTGGTATGGTGATAATTCCCATTACTTTAACTTTTCTGATTCAATCTAAGTTCTATACCGATAATAAAAAGTTTTTGATGGCCTAACTTAGTTGGATGTTTATACAGGAACAAGTGGCCTAGGCTACTTTCTTATAGGGGCCTCGATGGTCTAGTGCCGGAACACGTTGCCACTCAAGGTCACAGCGAAATGTGGCCGATCGACTGGGACGTTCGAATCCCGACTGGGGCGACCGCATTTCGCTTAGTTAAGTTTAGGGTGCATGTTGCATGAATGTTTAGTGTGTGAGGGACGCCCGCGCCCCCCTGAAGTAATACGAAAGCGGTTCGGGGGGGGGACGGTAGTATGAATGAATGAGGGCAAAAAATGCTACTTTCTTATAGCAACATTATCACTGCAAGTAATCTCTCCTTTTTATAAAAATATTAAGTTAAATATTTGAATTTGATATATAGCTCTACATCATTTAAACAGGGTAATAAACAAGTGTTGCGACGTTTAAAAAAATGCGAGAAACTAAACCCCATGTATGACACCGCCGGGCAAAAACTCGAACCCTCTCGCAATACGAACAAGCTATTCAACGTAGCTATTTTTATGCACAGGTTTTATTAATCAATATGTTTCACTAATGGAAGACATATCAACCTGGACATTAACTTGACCATTGTTTAGGCAATACAACATTACAGAAGCCGTAGGTGGCCACATGATATAAAAATCTATAAATATTCCAACATGTAGGAAGCATTAACATCCAATAAAACATTAAAACGCGCAAACTACAAGCATTCGTAAAGATTGTGCAAGACCAGACGTGATTGGCAATTCGATACTTCCGTTTTACTATTTCCCAGAAGAGGAAACGGGCAGAGTATGGGTTGCAGTTGTAATGAAAATTAATGAGTTTTTGAGTGCTCCAAGACTTTATAGCCACCTAGAAGCGATATCAATAACTAGAAACAACCACATTTAGCTAAGATGGTGCTTGCTGAGTACGAGAATTTATTTAAAGAAAATACATTTTATGTTTTTCAATTACTTTAATTAATTACATGTAAAACAAACTGAAAATGATATACATAAGGAGCGATTTAAAAGGTATGGTCGTAAATTCATAGCAATAGGTATGTGGATGATTAATCATACAATTTGAAGTAAAATTTTTTGATGTTGATCTGTTCGTTTCTTAATTGTTGCCGATTTACTTTTTCATACCGTTAGAAAATTACACTGTATAATGAAATTCCTATCTATCAAGTGAATTAGTTACGTTATCAAATAGTTTCACTACATTTTTTCTTTTCGTATTAATTGCAAGTGAATCAGCTGCATTCTTAAATACAGTCACAGCTTCTTATCGTACTAAGAGGTAGTTATACAACATACATAAGTAAATATTTTTGGAAATCCATCTTCATTATGAAATGTGATAGAGAAATGCCATAGCAGCTAAAGAGTATCAACAGCGCTACATGCATCACACAGATTCTTTATGGTCCCAAAACAGTTATGTATATATGGCAGTGGTACACAACCTTCTTACTCTTGCGACCCTCTTCCTCAGACCAAAATCGAACGCCACACATTGTTTATTTTTCCCAATCCAATTATATGTATATACTGGTGGTAGTTCTGTTGGTGGAGCGCTCTTTTTCTGAGCTTGAGTTGGAAACCCAGTTTTACCAAGTAGCATATAAAACCCTTATGCTGCAACTCACCACACACAATTTCCAATCCAGTTAGCAATTGTAGGAGTTTAATGCTAAAAACCCTCCGTAGTTTCTATCAGATTCGCCGTTAAACAGTAGGTCCCCGTGTTTCTACCTTAGCGCGGAAGAGAAACACGCGACAGAGAAGCGGCCGATGCCCAATAGTGGAACAAAAAGACTGTTAATGCTGATTGTATGTATATAATAATAGTAATAATAAAACGATAATTGTGTGAACATACAAATTAATATTTTTATATATTTCAGTATATACGAATTGAAATATAATTTTAAATAAATTAAATATTAATAAAACAAATTATAGTATATACAAATACAATTTTTTTAAATAATTAATTTCATTAATCCGTTATGACTCTTTTTCCCTCGATTTCGAATTTAGTATAGTGCTAAGAAACACAAGAGGTTCATGCGCCATGCAGTCCGTACAGCGTAGCAGCTAAGTAGCCAGACGCACAATAATGAGTTCGGCAATTTTCAAATATTATTTATTTTTGGTTTATTTATCTATTATAAATATTAAATTTTTCAAATAAAAATTTATTATTATCCAAAACAAGATTTTCTTAAATATTTGGCGACCCCAACAATTTTTACGCGACTCCCTGAGGAAGGGGGGCTCCACTAATCTAGGGTAATACCGACGTATTTTTAGGAATTCTTTATTGCAAATTCAGTAGCGTAGTAGTAACAACTATGGAACCAACTCATACTTCTATAATTTTCTATTTCTTGTATTCATAAAGCCAATTCCACCAGTTCAAACGAATTTATTTTATGGTATTTAAATGCAGTTTTCGAGAAACTTATTTATGAACAGTAAATTTTTCTCTATTACTGTATCTGCCAGTGCAGTGTCGTAATATGTCGAATTAAAGTTTAAACTAAATCATTACTTTTGGATAATATGAGGTATCAGTGATTCGAACATATATGTAATACTTCAGTTAAACATGTCAGTATATTAGATACTCATCATAGTTACATTTCCGTTTTCAGAATTTTGTTGATGTTTTCGTTAGATTAAATATAAGTTGCATTCTGTGGCTTTGTAATAATTATTCTGTCCTATGAGTTTGGCATTGTCCATGGGTTCCAAGTTACAGTTACTTAATTAAGGCTTACTTATCCAAACTCTTTAAGTAAATCATTTATTTACGTAGATCAGCTTAAAAACTTAATTTACGTTTTCGATGCGCTATACCGTTTCTAATATCTATTTGTAAAATATGGTATAATTCTTCGGGTATATTTAGTTTGTGAATAGACTGTATATGTGGAGCTTGTTGAAGAATCGCAAGCAATTACATTAAACATATGCTATAATTTAAATTTAATTGATTGGATCATTTGGCAGTACTTTTAAGGATACCAAATTTAAATTGTTAATGATACTAATTGACAATTTGGAAGGTATATTAACACTTCTGATTCAAAATTGCTGATAAGCCATCTTGTACAAATACGACCTCAACTTTTAGAACACACTGTATGTACTTTAACTACATCTAAATATTAGAATTATTCGATTTTGGATTTGTAGCTTGATAATATGAGTGCCTTCAATAGCAAACACAATTTTATAGATATTTTTGATTTAAGATATTCTTTAATTAAATATTCATTTAGTCATGCTACTAGCGCGGTATTTGGTATAAACCAATAAAATGTTCAGAACTAGTTTCACAAAACAATGTTCTGATACTTAAAAGAAGGTAGTTATTATTGATGAATGTTTGGTTTTGATGTGGGCTTTTATGAATAAATAATGAGGTATTTCATAATCGATTGTCATGCATTTAACCTGACAATCCTACATATCAAATCCAAGAGTATATTACATATTTTATTCCGTTTCAATTAATTTATTGGGCAATTTATATTTGGCAAGAAAGAAAGAAAGAAAGTTGAAAATTGCTTTTCGTTTGAGTGTTTGAAGGTAAATCTTAAATATATGACATTTGTAATTAACGCCGCTTTTACGTGCGTTTAATTCATATTGACATGACCATAAAGTTAAGAAAATTAAAATCCCAAATCGGAGAAGTAAAAATGTTTGTACTTTACATTTTCAATAAATACAAAATTTTGTTTTGTTTCTGCATCAAGTCAACATACATTCATAATTTTTAAAACTAATAATTACAAACATGGCTTTATGTATTTACATAACTTTATTTGATTCTATAGTATGAGCAAGAAATAAATTCATCAGGAGTGCCTGTGGAATTTTAAAGTCATGTGTATTTGTGTGTGTTAATATTCTGCTGAGGAAAGATAAGAAACCCCTGCCGCTATTTGTGCTAAGCTTCAGAAACGACGAAGACATTAAAAAATATACGAGATAAAAGGCATACTAGGCATGAAGGTTGAAATAGAACCTCTAAGAAAATCAAAACTAGTCTCTCAATGCAAGAAATGCCAAACTTATGGGCACACCCAAATATTCTGCGACAGAGAATCAAGATACGTGAAATGTGCTGGAAAACACCACCAAAAGAATGTAAAATGAATAAAAACAGCAAACCAAAATGTGCCAACTGTGGTGAAGCCCATCCAGCCAGCTACAGAGGATGCGAAGTAGCCAAAAGGATTCAAAATATAAGAAACGAAGCAACCAGAACTAACCAAAACAACGCAAAAGAAAAGAAGACAGAAAATAAAGCACTGTGTAGATGCAAAAGCATTCCTAGCACTACCAAATACTAAAGAAAAAGAGGAATTTCACAGAAAATATAAGTTTCCACAAACCAGCTACTACAAAGCCTAATGTCAAAACTTGAACAACAGGAAAAAAAGGTTCGAGCAGTAACAAAAAATGCTAAAATCAATCGCTGAGTGATTAATAAAACTTGAAGGAAATAGTAATAAAGCTACTGCTTCAAAGAGACAATAATGGACTTTGGGGTTACGCCAGCAACCATCAACCAAATTGAAAATTACCAGAACAAAGTACTGAAAAGTATCGTAGATGCGCCCTAGTGTGCTAGAAACAGGGATATGCACAGGGATCAAGGGATAAGAAACAGAAAAAATAAAAAATCTTGCCCAGAAGAATGAGACTAGGTTTCATGACCACGCACAGATCTAGTGAGAAGGCTTAAGAGGACCAAATCATTTGAACTAGTGTAAAGAGACGTGACAGTATCAGTGAAAAAAGCAAAGCAAAAGTGTAGTGGTAACACGCTAATAAAGTGTTGCAAAATAGAAATGTGAGGACACCAGTGGGTGAATTCTTAACATAACCATTTAATGAATTTAAGATAGATAAAAATTGCTGGTTAGTCTTTTAGACTAGTTGTAATGCAACATCACAATAAAAAAGAATATAAAAAAAAATTGTATGTGAACACCATAAAACAATAAACTGTCTACGACAGTAACAGTAGTTGTATTTAATAGTTTTCGTGACACTTTATAATTATAGAGTTGCATTATTGATTGTTACTTGTGGATTTATAAATCTTGATTTTATATAATAAAAAAACTAAACAAGGAATTAACATGTTCTTATTTAAGTGAGGTTAAGACGTTAATATAACTAAAAGGTTCCCTGTTTTACCAATTGCAATATACATGAGTTCAAAAGGCAGCCCTGATGACTTTTTGCTCATACTATAACATCTAAACACTAGTAGCAACTTCCAACTAGCTAAATATAGTAACGACAGCGACAGCGTTTGATATAATAAAAGGATTTAGAATGTTGTCTTTCAAATGGTATATTTCGTATTCTTACATTACATGAATAGGCAAAAAAAAAGAAAGGCATCGGAGATGAAAATATAAAAATAAAATACAGAACCCCTACGCGAGATAGAAGCACAACCATTTTTTTTGAAATTTAATGTTTGAATAATAATCCTTTAGGGTACTTTAAAAATGAAGTGACCATCTGTTTTAAGAAGATTTAGAACATTGCGACTTTAATGACAAATCTTAAGATTCAAGCCAAAATATGATTATATTTGCCAACATGGTCGTTCAAGGTTTTCATATGTTCTACCATGCTCCTTGTGAATATTGCTTTTATTTGTCAATCCAATATTATTAAATGGAAAGGAGCAATACAAATATCAACATTCTATTGCTTTCTGTCCACAAGAATTTTTCAATTTTAAAAATATGAAGGAGATCAGCAATTTTTTTTTAGTAAACAAGTCCCCTACCCTGGTGTACAAATTTGTGTGGATTCCAAATAATTGCAGATATACTTTATCCGTATGTTTCTTACAATGATTTGCTTGATAATGCAAATAATTACTGTAGGCAATATTTAGTTCAACATATTTTCATTGGTGGAAAATTTTTCTAGTTTAATATTTGATAATAAGATTTATTATACTTAAAAACTTGAACAGAATGTTTTGTTGTCGACTTGGATAGAACAGAAGGTAATAAACGCAGCTGAAAAGTTTGTAATTGTACAGAAATCGCTAGGGATATTATGAAGGTAATAAATAATGAAATACATTAATTTTACACTTAAAACGCGAAGGAATTCGGTAAAATAAAACGGTAATTTTTAATTTGAAATAAAACACGGAGTACAAGCATGCCAGGTTTATGTCAGTCTGTCTTTCCACGCTTTCATCACCCTCCAAGCTCATACGCTTGCAATTTTGAAGAAGGAAATTGTATTTTTAGCAGATGCATATAGAAAAAGTACATGTTTTGTAGATGGGCATTTATCTTGCAAATTTTCTATGAATCATAATGTTAGAAGACATTTAAGCAGTTAAAATATAGAGAACCTACAGTTCAACTCGTTTGGAACTGCAGGTATGTTTTGCTTGTTATATCCAGGAAAAAGGTATTATTTAAGCTACCAAAATCTAATTAGCTTGTTTATTTATTATCAGCAAAAATATGTTTCCATGCTCAAGAAGTACTCAAAATCTCAATGTAGCGATTACAAATAAAAAAAAAAGCAAATGACCACATAAATTTGAAGACATTAATATTAATTAGGCTATTTAAATTCTTCTCTTTAAGTCGTCGATGGGTAATTGTGTTTCTCCTTTATATGTTAAATCATTGAAATTACACCTAAAATATGTAAAACTATACGTATACTTCTAAATACTATTTAAAAAATGTGCAAAAATAGTTTCATTAGTTATGTAAAATATGGAGGTAAAAACTCTTTTATGGCTGGGTATGAAGCAAAAAACACCAGCTTAAACATACCCATCTTACAAAAAAATATTCTGAAACCATGCCCCTTATTTGAATTATAATTGTTAAGAGATCCTTTCAAGTAAAGTTTGTTAAGTGACAACATTTACTCTGTAAGAGCTCCTTGCATCCGGGTTTTCGTTATACCCAAGCTCGTTTTAAGTGAGTTGAATTGTTGTTCTAGTTGTAATTATCAATTCGTAAATGTTAGTTTTTATTTTTTATAGCTAAAACTGATTAGATTCTTTGATAATTATATCAAGTAAATATTTTTACATCGTTAGCTAACTTCTGCTAAGTTAACATCGCTGCCAGAAGCTAAATTACCTAACTTTGGAAAGTTTTGCGAGGTTCTACCATGTGTAGACTACTGGTTTGGTAAAGTTTCGAAATATTATTTTCATGCAACAAAATTATAACATTGTAAATTCCAGTTAAAAATAAAATATTAGCAGTAATGAACCGAAGTTGTTGACTGCTTGTAATTGTAGAAAAATCCCCTATAAATGTTTAATTATCTTACTATTGAAGAATAAAACACATCCAGTTGTCAAGGTAAATTATTCTAAAGTTGAGAGACTCTATTTGAAACTAAGATTTGTAAAATCTCCAGAATTGTTCAAGAATTATAAATCTTGAGCGTCCTTCCACTTGCACAGATCTGTACTTTGTGCTTGCTGTTATATATATTTTAGTAAATAATTTGTGCATATTTTACTTGAGAAAATATTTGTGCGAAGCACAGTTAGGCATCGGTATTCGGTAATGGGCGATCATACCCCCGGTATACATTTTCCACATTAAATTTTCATCTGAACCATAGTTTTAGATTGCTTCTAAAAGTCAGTAATTTGAGAAAATTTCAGCCACATCGAGAATCCAAATCGGGTCCGAACTTGGCAGGTTCGGAAACTAACCGGCAGCATAAATTAATATCAAAATTAAAAATTCTGCAAAGGCTCACTTAAAGGGGAAACAGATTAAAGGGAAAGGTGAAGTGATCGAACAGGCGCCTTCATTGGTAGTCAGGATTGCGTGGTCCAACTCGTGGACTGCATACAATTCTGGAGAAGGTTTAATTCAATTAGAAAAATAAGAGGAAATTGATGTTTCTCGTAGTATTAATCGCTGGATGTCAAAAATACTAATTAATTAAATAGAGTAAGCAAAAATTTTTGCATTGAATAAAAAATTATGAGCTATTACATATGTATAATATTAATGTCAAAATAATTTTAAGTATGAACTGAAAAGTAAAACATATTGTATATTCCAACGGGTATTTGAATACATTTATTAGATTTGTAATAAAACGACAACGTTAAAATTTAAATATCACATATACAGTTTAAATTCATTGTCTCCTCGACAATGGTTTTATGTAATTCGAACGGAAAAATGTAGTCTGTAAATATTAATTCTATTACTGCGGTGGCTTTTAGAGGTAATTAAATTATGCATTTAAATTTTTGCGTTTTCGTTTTTAAGCAACTGAATAAATGATAATGGAATTAGGTAACTACGTGTCATTTACGTCGTGCCCATCCCAGTTTTTTAAAAGGCTTTGTGTTATTATTACCTCATATCGATCTTCTAACATTAATGTAGACATTATTTGTCTGCCCACCTTAGCCTACCCCCAAACAGTGTAGGATAAAATATACAATATTTGTTATTACTTTGATGACTATTATTCAGGAATATTTTTATTGAAATTTCTACTAATGGGATTTGGTCACAGTATTATTTTTTATAGTAGCAATATCATATGAAAAAATAGAATATTAATATGGCCTGAATATTCTTCGGTATCACGCATCAGTTAGATAGGTAGCTGAAAATTCATATCTGCAAACTAATACTATATACCATTGAACAACGCGCATAGTCATTTAATGTGAATACCTTAATCAGTCGGTAATTGCAAAATGATTCACAAAAAGATAACGTAATCACTGCAAATTCCACGAGAAATTCTAACACGAAAATTGTCCAAATAACTCTACTCTGTTCGTGCTTCAATAACTTCTGCCAACACAATAATTAATAAATCTATGACATGAACAATATACTGATATGGATAAACAGTTTACAACTAATCTGATTTATACTTCTACAAATTTGTTAGATTCTCTAAATAAGAAAGTTGTTCTTAACAAAGAATTCTATGCAAAAAGGAAATTCTCCAGCTTTCGTGCGCATTGAAATAAATAAACCTAGTTGTAAAAGCAAATAAATAAGAAGTTGAATTTTTTAAAATTATTATATTTAATTATTAAAAATATATGAATTAAATGTTGGGTAACAGCCAGAGGCCAAAAAAAATTAATGCAATGTCACGTTCATTTAAAATTATGCATTCAACAAACGAAGTATGTATTATGCATTATTGTAATAGAATACTCGTATTTGATGTTTATAAAAATACAGATAAAATTGTGTACATAATAAGTTTTATGTGTGGATTCACATTTCATATATTTTTTTATTCCCAACGGAAATGCTTCGTTTTTGTATACATTATTATTGCAATGTTAAAACAAGTGAAGAATTATGTAAAAAATTAAATCATATATATCAAATAACTAAAACGGTGCTGTATTGCGTGTGCAAATCATAAAAATTTATTAGAATAGAGGTGTTAAGTTGTTCTAACGACTACCTTAGTTCCAGAATATTCTACTAAAAAATTAGAACAAAAAGTGTCACTAGAACGTTTGTACATGCCTCTAAATTATAGTTATTCACACAATCTGTGCAAGTTATTATGAAATATCTGTGTTTATAAAATATTCCGTATACTTCCGTGACTAAGTTTTTACTTTCTCATAGTTCTATAGACAGTTTATAAACTGATAAACCTATTTTCAAAAACATGCAAACATTTATAAACAATAAAACTTTACTATGCATAGTTACACACCTGAATATCCAAACATCTCTCAAACAACCAGTAGTTTTTAAGTAAACTGCAACCTCACTTATTTTGTAATTTGTTAGCAGTCTGCCAACAAGAAACTCAGATTGGCAATCAATTTAAACAATTTGTTAGTTGTTTCTTTGGTATTAAGCGGCAAATAGCTAATAAGATTTAATAAAATTATTAGTAATATTGTTTTTACATATTATTGAAACAACAACCGTGGTATATCAAAAAGTTCTTTTCAATAATATTATACCGTTTAGAACAGGATTACTGAATTCTTTCGCTTTTCGACTCAATAACTACTTTACGAACTAAACGGAAACAAAGACAGCTCTAGGAGTAACCTAATTTTAAGAAAAATTCTATGAATTTACATTTCAATTACTATTTTATCCCCCATTGTTCTTCGATATAATGGCGTACTTCCCCCAACATCAAGAAGTGTTCGAATTTCCCCCACCTTGTCACAAGCTGTTGCTCACGATGCATTTATTATGAGTTCTTTTTTAGTACAATAAACGGAAATTAGGTGTGACGTGCCTAAAAAGACATATTTTTAGATATACCTGAAGCGAGGGTCTTTGCCTTTTGTTCTACCTTTTTTGAAGTTAAAATAATCTAATAAGTTTAAACCTATTACCAGTTCACCCGAACTAACTGAATAATTTTTGGTTTATAATGATAAGACTTTATTATGAAGCAATCTTAATGAGTTAACTTATTCAAAGTTTTGTTATCAGGGTTTTGCTATTTTCAAAATTATTCCAAATAATACTGTTTTTCCCAATAATTTTTCTTTTTAAAATTTTAAATTAATGAAATAAAATAATAAAAATTGTAAATAATGCGCTAATGATTTTTTAGAATAATTAAAACAACGACCAACATTCACCACTAAACTTACATTTCTGTTGTCGAAAACGCGTGACTGTTAGATTTCGAATTTCCTTAAATATTAATTTAGATTCACATGGCGCACAAAAAGCCCAGAGGCTGGAGTCACCGGAAGTGGTGGAGTACCACTAGCCACGCCGCGAAAAGCACGTGTCGACTAACACTGACTGACAAGTGGACACACTTGACATACGGTCCCCACCTCGACGCCGCTCCCACCAAGCGTCGTTTCCATCGCGACGCTCTCATCGACGCGCCGCCGCACGTAAGCCGCTGCTTTTTATGCCACTCCGCAACACGACCGTATGCAAAGTGGCCTCCAAACTTTCCGTTTTGGGGAAGTTCTGGGTCAGGAATTCACGCAGACTTTTCGGCCATAGATAAATTTAACTTTGCCATTTACGAACGTTCTGTGCTAGGATTCGCTCCTGAAAAAATGTGGAAGCTATATTGGCGTGATGGAGTTTGAAAACGTGTAGCGAAAAATGTTTTCGACGGTTATTTCCTCTTTACAAGAGCATAAGTTTTCATCTCACCCACGCAGTTGTTCCTTTGCTATTATAAACATGGTCGGTAGTTTCAGTATGAAAATTTATTTGGAAATGATTTGAACCATGAAGAAGTTGGAATTTTAGGTTATTGCTACTATATGTTGCTGCCCTTCAAATATCTACGTCAGTTATCAATAGGTTGTTTGATTCAATATTGTGCAATTGTTTTGAAATCAATAGTATCCTGAAAACTTGGCTGAAAAGCTAAATTATTTTCTATATGTTAATTAGGAACACTTTACTGAATTAAAGATTTCAACAGTTAAATTATGAATAAGAAAATATTGTTTAGTCAAGTAATATATTCTATTCTATATATTCTATTCTAATATGAGATCATATACAAGATTTCCACATATTTCGATTATAGTCAAATTATAGAAAATTATATTCATCTTGCCAGGGTATTTTCAGAATACTTTGGAGAAGAGTGTAACTATATTATCGATATTTGCTATTATTACTAAAGTTTAGTCAAAACGAATATAAGTTTTTCTTTAAATATTAATCAAAATCACTGTTTTATTGGCGTGATAGACGTGATAGACTAGAATGTGTAATTGAAAATATTGCCGGCGGGTTTTTCCTCTTTACAGGAGTGTGCTTTCATTACACCCACGCAGTTGTTCTGCTCGTATTACAAATATAGTCAGTAGATCAAGTAGAAGCTTTCTGTAAGTACGTTTGAAATCGGTTCGAATTACGAAAAAAATGTTGAAATTTAGATTGTCTTGCTGTATTTTGTGGTATGTCAAGCGTCTGTACATCGTTAGCAATTAATTAATATTGTAAAATGGTTTTCATGTCGATAGGATTGTATTAACTTGGCCTAACAATTATTTTTGATAGGTTAGTTAAGAATACTTGACTAAGTTAAATATACAGAATAAATCAAATTTCAGAAAATTATATAAACGAACTTTATTAGGTAGAGAAAACTAAATTATCAATAAAAATAGTTATTCTCTATAAAATATTCTAAATATGAAGTTATATACAGGATTTCACAGATATTTTGATTATAGTCAAACTCTATGGAAAATTATATTTTTTTCTGACTATACCTTTTCAGAAATTTTTGAGTAAGTTTGTTAACTGTATTATTGTTACTGACCATTATTACTATAGTTTGGTTAAGAAAAATATAATTGTTTTCATAAAAATTGACCAAAATCATAATTGTATTGGCGAGTTTGAGAATGTGTAACGAAAAATGTTTCCGACGGTTCCTTCCTCTTTACAGGAGTGTGTTTTCATCATGCCCACGCAACTGTCCTCTTGCTATTATGAACATTAGCATTTGATTAACGGGGAGCATTTTTGCAAACCTATCTGGAAATCATTTAAAGTACAAAGCAGTGTCAGATATATTCCTATTATAAGCTGTTGCAAGTCTAATGTCCTACGACAATTAGCAGCAGAGTTTACATTCAACATTCTAAAATGGTTTACAAATTGGTATTAACGTTTAAATTAGGACACAGTAGTTACGATATTTTCGAGAGGATAAGAATACTTAACGAAGTCGATAATATTAAAATTAATTTAAAATTTCTGAGGGAGTTAGTCTAGTTAGAAAATTCAGGTTGATGCCTCGGTTATTTAAAGTGTTTCAACAAATATGTTGGATTAGATTATAAAAGGCGGCTTTCCCTATGCAAGGCAAAACAAACTTTGTTACTTTTTTAAATAATATTAAATAATAATTTTTAGAAACTGTCAATGAAAAATAATTTAATGTAAATTTAAACTTCTAGTGTTAATTACTATTAAAAAAATCTGTTGCTTTAAGATGATTCATAACCCAACTTTATTAGAGATCTTGAGAAATTAATCACAAGAAACAGATATTTTATGACATTATAGTAAATTAAATATAAACAAAAAAAGCCTGTTTCTTATTGTTGTAAGTATGAGGTTAAATTTGTACAGTTTGCTCAGTAATTTACGGTCTTACAAATACGAGAAAGTTTTTCTAATCAAAGCGGATAAAATTTCTGTACTAAAAAAATGCATCTATTGGACTGCACGTCCAATTAACTGTCAAAAGGATTCACTCGGTGTTACTATATCCAATATCTGTGCTTCTATTATATATATTGATAAATCTTACAGACATGTCAATTTTAACTAAGTTAAATTGTAATCAAAAGGAGTAAAAAATTATTGTTTCTAATTTTATGCTCGTAGAATAGTTTGGCTATAACTGTATTATAGTGATATTTTAATAATAATAATAATACACTCAATTTCAACAGGATTTATTTACTTTTTGTGCTTTATACGTATTTCGGCATTTTACACGTCATTTTCAAAAGCATTTAATATTGTAAACAGCACACTGGATGTTGATTTCGGACATGGCTTTTTATGAGCTCAATTTGCTCATTCATTAAAGGTGTATTTGTTAAAGTGTGAGTGTGGGTTTTAAAAGTTTCGGGGATATCCACATACACATACACAGAAGTGTAAAAATGTTATTATATTATTTGAGGTCAATGTATGATTGTGTTCTAATAAGTGTTAAGCGTAGCTAGATTTTTCTGGGTGTTTGTATTTGTATGAGCGTATGTATTCTTTGTACCTGGTATCAAAATTTCTATTTGTTTGACCTATGCATACATAATTACACTATGAACAGGTTAATCTGATTTTAACAAATCGTTCGTTCTACTTTTTGCTTTGAAGAAGGTGTTGAAAGTGTTTTTTGTTGTCTTATAACTTAATTTAAATGTACTTGTTTTGATTATAATTTTAGCAATTTTCTCCAATATATCACCGAAATATGGAATTGAAATATATGTATTATAGTTAACCGTTAGCTATTATTGGTATAGCATAGCTAAAAAGAAAATGAATTCTACCTGAAAAATTAAATTAAAAATCTATCATCTAAACAAATGTTCATAAATTCAAAACGTCATTTTAATATCAGACATAACAATGAAATTTCTTAATATTTAGCGTCTCTGTGGCAAAGCGTGTCCGGTGAAAAACCTAAAACAAAAATCTCGAATCAAAAATCTCGAAAAACAAAATCTCGAGAACAAAAATCTCGAAGGACAAAAACCTTGAATGTCAAAAATCTCGAATTGTAACGAAGAATTTCGAAACAGATATTCGTATCTAATCACACAAATTCATGCTATTAATGGTTTCTATGTTTCAATTTGTTATATAAATCATCAAAATTTAAATATTATTTTTAAGTGGATTTTCCCATAATTTAAACTTAAACATATAATTTTTCCATTAATATACAGAAAAGTAGTGTTTTTAATATATTGTGCAAGAATGCATGATTACCAGTAAGAAGTATTTAAACAATTCTAATAAGGTGTTTCGTGTACACACACATGGTCAAATATTGTAAACAGCAGTTTGTAAGTTACTCTGATAATCAGCTTAATCCTTATGAAAACGCAATAACAAAAGCAAATCATTTTTTATTTTGCATAAAAGTGAGTATTGTAATATTTTAAAATTCGAGATTTTGGTCATTCGAGATTTTTGTCATTCAATATTTTTGCTTTCGAGATTTTGTCTTTCGAGATTTTGCCATACGGGATTTTTGTCATTCGAGATTTTTGTTTTTGAGATTTTGTCATTCAGAATGTTTATTTCTAGATTATCACATAGAATCGTGGCAAAGGCTGAATCAGAGGTAGAAGTCTTGTTTCTAACTCTGAGACAAGTATTTTAATTTGCTTTTGTTATTTATTTAAATGCCACACCACCACACCAGTTTTATTATCAAATTACAACAAGAACACTATTGATATAGTTCACTGAAAACATTTTAATACAGTCGAAAAAAAGCGATCCCTATTTTATTATTGTAACTTGATCAAACATTAAAACTGCAGTCTTGAGAATATAACTAACTTACTTCCAGTTTTTTAAATTATTTATTACACCTCCTTGTTGCGGTCTACAAACCCTGAATATTAATACTATTTGAGGATAAAACTGACGTAAACAAATAAAACCCAAAATAAGAAAACATTATTCCAGCTACAACTTAACTCCGGACTTTTACTTAATTTTAAACATAAAACATATTTTCTTTATTACTAAATGGCATTACCAGTATTAACCATAACACAGTTTATATTTTTAGTGTTCTGAATTTTGTTTATAATTTAATTTCCGGGAAAGTCCATGTACATAAAACTATTTACAGCACAAATTTAATTTTGTATCGATTTCGGAATTGTTTTCCAAAATTTAGTTTATAGGCATTTGAATCTAATTTTTGAATATGATACTGAATAGTAATGGGTGTATATTCTACATAGCAAAATCAGTTATTTTGCTTGTACTCCTTTCAAGCCGTTTTCATCCTTTCTTCAGAAAAGTGCAAGTGTAATCCTACACACTGATTTTTTTCTACATACAAAAAGCAAAGAATGAGAATTTTTAAGAAATACATTAGAAAGTGCACGAGGACGATTAAAATTTGTACTTGGCTTTAATAGTTAAGGTTAGTATATCTTTTGCCAGAATAATTCCGTTGCGTGCTGTTTCACTAAACAAATTAATTAATATTGAATGATAATTTAAAGAATAGGTATCGAAACTGACAGAAAATTTTTTTATATAGGTACATAATGCACATGTAAATGATGTTAATGCAGTTTTAAGTAAATTATTATACGAATGTAAATGTTGCGAGAATGATGCTTGTGAAAAATTAGTTGTTTAGAAACTATTTGGCAGTAGAATCAAATTTATTCGCATTTTTCCAACTTTCATTGGAATGCACGTACTGTGTTTTGAAACAGATTCAACCAAATTAAAAAATAATTTAGAAAGTAATTTGTAAGAACAGATACATGGTGCCGCAGGACAGATGAGATTGACATAATTGGACTATAATGTTAAATATAAAAATATAAAAAAAATAAAAATAAGTTAAACGGTTCATAAAATGCTTTCTTCGTCTTTTGTGTATAGGCCAATAGCTTGTTAATTACCTACAATGAAGTCGGTTCTGTGAACCTTTTTGTACATATGCTGGGCAGGTAGCTAACCTAACCCATCGAACAGAGGAAAGAAATGAAACTATACAGTTTACAATTGCCAAAGATGTTGGTTAGACAACCGCGACCGACGAATTTCTGTGTCCTTGGAAGCACAACCGGGTTTATATGGCATGGCATTGGTCCACCCATCCGCGTACTGATCAGTGCGGATTATTCTGTACTACGAATACCGTTTCACCTGGTCCAGAAAAAGTAACAATTTTTGATTTTTACATGCCAGTTCTTTGGTCTTATATTGTAGACCAAAAATCTGATTTCAATAACACCCAATAATTTTTTACATATCCTCACCTGTATTTATTTGGTGAATGAAACCGAGGCAATTGATTGCTTGTTTTGATACAGCTTATACTACTACGTCTTTGAAATAATTTATTTTTCTTTGGGTAATATTTCTATTACATAGTATTTCTGGAAACAGATAATTGTTCTAAGATGAGACAAATAACAAGCATGTTGTTGACAAACTAAAGTAGGTAATGTTTTGTACAGCTGCACCGGAACAGTTATTAAAATAATTAGTTGCTGTTCGGTTGGTATTTTATGTATCTAGCATTTAACTTTTGTCCCGTGTGGGGATTTGCCAGTTACCTCCATCGGGTGCGTCCCCATGGGAATTGGGGAAAGCTCGTCAGGTATGCAATCCAGCATGTTCGAAGGGTAGTGGGGAAAAAATACCCACCGTGAAATAAAAACTGGCTTGGTCCACCAGGTTGGGGGTTGAGACGTCGGGCTAACTCTTCGAGGCTGGTAAAATAATGTAAAGTGTTAAAAGGCACAAGCAATAGCCTCGAAATAGGATGGATAAACGAAGACGGACAAAGCAACGAAAACTGACGAAGGTGATGGGAACTTGGAACGTACAAGGTCTTTCTCGCAAAATCTACGAGGATAAAAAGACTGAAAGCCGACATTGTGGTACTCACAGAGATGATGGGATATAAAGTGACTATTCTAGGAATATACGCCGTGAATGACGATTCTCTAGTAGGTGTGAAGGACGAGTTCTTTGAGGAACTAAATGAGTAACTTAATATAATCAGAGAGGAACCGAGATACAATGTAGATAGCCTGGATCAGGAGAGTGTAAGCATACTCTGTAAGAGGACGCTAGATGAAACATTGGAAGACGACAATACCTAGTGCTAATACAAAAGAGCATTATTTACACTATTTACACATCAAAGGGTGCATACAGGCAGCAGCCCAAGAAGCCATTGGGTTATATGAACCAAATAATAGAGCGAAAAGACCATATTGGTGGGATGCACAGATTGAAGAAGAGATAAAAGATAAGAGAAGTTGTTGCGTATTAACTATACGCGATTGCTTTAGCACTAGCTACCATTAATGAAATACTTGTGCTTGGTTTTGTATGTTTTATTATAAAAATGCTGGCTGCACACTGCAACGATTGGTACAGGAATGCATATATGCAAAACTCTAGCTGAGCTTGCGTAGAAGCGTAGACGCATGGGTTTTTCTACCTGCGCTTTCATTTGGGTCCCAACATGATGCACATGCTTATGCCCTTTATTTACCACAATTACTATTTAAAAAATACACCACAATTACTATTTATAAATACTATAGAGCAGATGAATAAGTACCTAGTTACAAAGAAATATGCGGATGCAGGTAGCTGTGACGCAACAGAAGTCAAGGTACCAAAAGTAAACGATTACCTAAACAACCACCGATAAAATAAACTATAGAGCAGCCCAAGCAAAAGTACGTAAAAAAATATGCCAAAAAGAGAATGAACGTTGGGAAGGAAATTTTAATAGAATAAACACCCACTTGGGGGGAAGAAAAAGTTCAGAGAGTTGGAGATTCATTAGAAACAAAAATGTGTAGAAGGCGCGCAAGTCCTAGATGAATGGAAAATAGCACACATATCAACTATCTACAAGAAAGGACGTAGAGACGTCTGTGAAAATTACCGGAAAATATCAGTCACAAGCTCTGTAAGTCGAGTGTACGGAAAATTTTCAAAACAGAAGGTTTTCTACCTTTACGATTACAATAATTTGGAAGCCGAAGAACAAGCTGGATTCAGAGCGGGCAGATCAACGTCAGACCACTTGTTCTGTGTCACCCAAGTTATCGAGAAAATGTTAACAGTTAATCAGGAAATACATGTACTCTATGTGGACCTAAAAACAGCTTAAGATAGTGTTCAGAGAGTTGGAGATTCATTAGAAACTTAAGAACGGATGAAACAAAGGATATTATTACGACCATTACACAGCGCAATCATGGCAAATGTACTATAAGATTCTTCTAACAGAAGATAGATTACAATATAAAAGCATACAAGAGGAAGCAATAATAAACGTAGAAGGCTCACCTATTATAGCTATAATACCAGAAGTTATTAAAGTGTGCTCCGAGCTGAAAAATAGAAAAGCTCCAGGTCTGGGAAATATACTTCCGAAATATGGTTTCGAAAAATTATATAAACATATGACAGAACTGTTCCAAAAATGTGTAGAAGGCGCGCAAGTCCTAGATGAATGGAAAATAGCACACATATCAACTATCTACAAGAAAGGACGTAGAGACGTCTGTGAAAATTACCGCAAAATATCAGTCACAAGCCCTGTAAGTCGAGTGTACGTAAAATTTTCAAAACAGAAGGTAGAAAACGATTACAATAATTTGGAAGCCGAAGAACAAGCTGGATTCAGAGCGGGCAGATCAACGTCAGACCACTTGTTCTGTGTCACCCAAGTTATCGAGAAAATGTTAACAGTTAATCAGGAAATACATGTACTCTATGTGGACCTAAAAACAGCTTAAGATAGTGTTCCCTAAGGGAAATTTTGGCAAGCCTTAAGGAGAACCAATATCGATATCATTTTGATAAGAGCAATTAAAAATCTGTATAAGAAATCGAAGCCAAAATAAAAATTAAAACCAAAACAACTAACGGATGTAACACTACCAAAGGGCTCAAGCAAGGATGTTGTCTGTCACCGACGCTATTCAAAATTTACTTAGAAGAAGCCCTAAAAATTTGGAAAAGAAAGTATGAGAATATGGGTATCCCACTAGATCAATATACACACGCTGTGCTTCGCGGATGATCAAATAGTGTTAGCTCAAGATGCGGACGACATGGAGTATATGACACGCAAACTGATAGCAGAATACCTAAAATGGGGACTAGAGGTGAACACAGATAAAACAGAATATATGTGCATAAGAGTAGACACTGCGACACTTACAAATATTTAGGTCTACGTATTTCACGGGACGGTAACTTGGATGAAGCCATACGACGCAGAAACGTCGAAGCAAAAAAGCTATTACACAGCTAAATAGCATTCTCTGGGATAGTAATACCTCGAAAAAAATAAGACTCTGATATGCAACACAATAGTTAAGAGCATAGCAACCTACAACTCTGAAGTCTGACCACTTAAAAACAGAACGGAGAAAACACTACTAGCAACAGAGATGCACTTCTGGAGAAGAGCTACAGGCAGATCTACAAGAGACAGAGTCCGGAGCGATAGAATTAGGGAGATCATGGGAAGCAAGCATACAGTAGTACACGACATTAGAACGAGGCAACTTAAGTGGTATGGACATGTGCAACGCATGTCAGAGGAACGGTTACCAAAGCAAATACTGAAATGGACACCACAAGGAAGGCGCAGAAGGGGAAGACCTAGAAGAAGTTGCGGGAAGGAAGTGATAAGGAGATGAAAGTGAGAAGTCTGGGGGAAAATCTATAGGACGATAGAGACCAATGGAGCTTGGGTATCGGAAGACGACGGAGATCGTTATAACACAATTTATATATATTTAATTTTTGTTATAAGTTTTTTTCTCTTATATAATAACCGACTTATAATCTGCCTAATGCATTCAGGGACATTATGCTATTTTAGTTTTGCGTATTGGTGGGTTTTAATATTTTGAAATTTTGCTATTTTTATTTTTGTAATTCTGTCGTAATTTGTAAGATCGATAGCAATATGTAAATTACATACGCTATACAAATTCGCCTTTACACGCACAGTTATATCGAACGGTAATGGCCACTCTAGATGCCATTAAGTAAATAGGGTACGAATTCATGGATATTTTTCTTCGCACGTTAACATAGTGTCTTCTGATATATTTTCTAATCTGTTACGGTCTTCCTGTTCTTAAAGTTTAAAATTTATGATGATCATGTTGACAGGTTACAGAAACATAGCATACCATGAAACTCTTTCAGCTGATATTGTTAAGGGACTGCTAAAGTAATTCAAAATAAGCTAAAATTAGCCTTTGCTATTGTAACCGTAGTTATGTTAATAGGCCACCTTTCAATTTGTTGAAGTTTTAATTAGTAGGCAAAATATTCAAGGTTGAAGTAAAGTGTAACCAATTTATTTTGTATATTGGTTTATTTTACGTATTGCCTTTTATATTGGCTGCAGTTCACTTTTCAGTGTTTGAGTAGACGGAAAGAATGTAATAATTTTTCAATAGTCAAGTCGGTTTACTATTCCCTTAAATTACCTTTTTTTACTGCTACTGACAAATTTAAGCAGGTATTGTGTTAATTTGAGTTTTAACATTTAATTGCGGTAAATATAATTCATAAGGGTTAATAAATTGTAATTTATGTTTCACTGACACGAGTGGATTTTGTTTGTTTCTAAACATATTTTCCAGAACACGTAATGAAAACTGAAAAAGAATGCGTTGTAAAACTTGGCTAGCTAGAAGTTTTGTAGTTATTTGCTGTATTTCGTACCGGAAGTTCATAATTTAAGGTAATGTCGAGGCTCTAGTCTGTACATACATACATATTCAATGTGCGACAGAAATAGCGTGATAGGGAGTGTTTTCTAATTGTTACGTTTGGAGTACTTTCGGGCGTTATGTAAGCCAACATCTAAAACTTCTGTTAAATCGAAAACCTCTGGTCCAACAACTAAGAGTTTTTTATCGCTTTTAAAATGTAATGACATGTAGCTCTAAAATACAGGTAACGTTTCTATAAATAACATATTTTTAAATGTATTTCAATTTAACACACAAAGTAAAACATTTAAAATATAAATATTGTGAGTATTGCTGTCAGAATTCCTCTTATGTTCAAATACCATTTTTAAAATGCAGTATTGCTTACGAAGCTTTTATTAATTTATTAATTATGAAAATGTAATTTTAAATATGCAAAACAGTGCATTTAAATATTCATTGATGCCGGGAGCTTCGAACTTCATGGGCATTAATTATTTAAAATTTGATATATTAACACATTTCAGTACTGAATATGAGAGACAAGTGAGTGTGTATGTGTACGGACGACCAAATATTGTTAAACATAAAATTAGAGTTAAATACAAATGTAGTGTCTACTTGTCAGTTTGAAAGACCGATGTACAGGGTATAAGTTATAAGAAAGTTACAGTAAGTTAAAGTTCTTATAAATTAACGCCGCTGATATTGATGAGGAAGAATTAAAGATAATATCATTGTTTTCTAGTTTCCATGGAAACATAGTTCTTACAAAACTTTATTGTTGTTGCTTTAAGGGTGATGATTGTCGATGTGTCTAGGACGCGGTTTTTCAAATATCTCTAATCAGCAAGGTAGATTGTATCTTGAAAATGAATAATAAATTTCAATAAAATAGTCTCTAATTCTACTTTTAGCCATTCTAACGCATTAGGTGTACAGTAATTATATGTAGGAGAGCAATAAGATGAGTTTCTCAGATGACACAGGGCACCAGTGCCATAAAAACATTGCAGGGCCGTCAACAGGAATGGAGCAAAGCATCATTGTCGAAGCTTTCAATAGAAGAAGCGAATGTGATTATGCTATGCGGTATAAATATGTTGTAGGCGATGAGGATTCCAGTGTGTACAGGTGATTTATAAGAGGTAGCTAGGCCTGACCAAAATAAAGCGTTTCTCTTTATAAACTTTTGACCAAAACCAAATCGAAGGGATGGGACAATCTGCCTTCGGCGTCGTGTCCCAAACTTCCCTTCTCACAAAATAAAATGTCACTTTTAGCACTTGTATCATAAATAACTATTAAAGCTTGCTGTTGACATTACTTTTATTTTCCATGGCCAACCCTTATGTAATTTCTTTTTGAACTCACGGTACATTGTAATTCGGAATATATTTGAACAGAAACAACTAGCAGTATTTTAAAAAAACATTTGACACTTTAACAGAAGTAAGGTGCCTAGGATTTCTAATATAGAAACATTTCAAATTACAATTAAGGCGAACCATGACTTGTAAAATGGGTTGTATAAAAACAAAAACATATTTGTAAGCTCATTATATTTTTTCAATGACCCTATATATTATTTTTCACTATTTCAATTATAGCTGTAATATACGCGTAATTGCACATCAATTAAAAATTATTTTATTTATTGGTGATACCACGTCTTGCAAAATATTATTATAGTATTATCTGTATTATGCCGAAGTCAATAATTAGTTGGTTTAGACAAGGACTTCATTATTCATTAACGCAGTTTCAGATCTTGATTACGCATGCTGTCTATTCAAACATTCACAAACAAATGTAGGATTCCTCTCTCAACAAATGTAGCAGGATTGGGGTCTAGCGAAAGTGAAATCTCTAAACCGAAGATGACAGGGTGAAAGATTCATCGAACTGTGATTCCGCTTCTGCTAAAAAATATCTATAAGGAATATTCTCAAATGTCTACACGTATTAGAAATTTCGGGTAATTGGCGATGCTGAAATAATTAAATCATGTGTGATATATTATGCTGACATCGATCATGATAAATTTTAATATACAGTTAATTTGTTAAAGTACTCAAATGTGTATTACTTATATTAGAAATAATGTTTGTTAATTTAGTGACGCATATGTAAAAATGTGTTTTAGTACCGAGTACCTTAATAATGCATTTGAACTGCTTATTTAAGTTTTTCATTGGGTTTGCTACAAAAACCTGTAACACTAAACGATAGTTTAACGCAAATAGTTTTGGCAAAACTAGAACAAAAATCGATTGCATTTGAGGTAGCAAAATTGGTTTGTTAATTTATGTGTGCTAAGTAACAACGTACATACAAAATTGTCGTTAATTGGCAAACGTAACCATCTTGTCATTTGATATAATTACAAATTATTCAAGCTCGTTATCAAGTAATATAAACTATTGAGTACATATTTCTTAAATTTAGCATGCTTTAAATACTACCTACTCCTATGCTTATTACTTGTAAGCAAAGACATTTGTATTATTTATTATTTATTGTTTAATAAATAGGTACATACCTTCTGGATATGTAACACAATTTCACAAATATGTTCTTCTGCGTAGAGGATGATTTTAAATTCAGGGTTAATTTTGCCCAGTATTTTCAATTAATCTAAAAAGGTATAATCTTAATTTTTTCAACGGAACATCCTATATTTTTAGTCCAATTCGATTGTACACCGTATCTTTAGAAAATTGTAATACATTTAATGACCTAAATTATAATAATAATATAATAAATAATAAGCGAGATATTTGAAAAATTATTACAATAATTTTGTAAATTAAGTCATACGCAAATATTTCGTTTGATATTAAGGTTTCGATCATTAGGTTTCTTAAAAAAATGTCATCGATTGAATTTATGTGAAA